>PISX010009988.1:5768-16780 GCA_004024625.1 Mellivora capensis | reverse complement strand
CTTACTTAAAAAAAAATAAATATACTTTCCAGGGCTTACAAGGCCTTATATGATCTGTGCCTCAGTTCACTTCCTTCCACCACCTGTGTAACCTCATCTTCTACTTCTGTCCCCTCATTTCCTCCATATTGCCTCATGGTCTTTGCACTTATTTCTCCTGCATATCCCAGTGACCCACCCCTTTGCCTCTTTAAGGTGTCTAATCATTTGGATCAAATATATCAACAACTCCTTTCCTGATCACTCTTTTCAAGTAGCCTATACACTGTGGTTGGTGTATCATTGACCCCATTTTTTAGCCCTCCCTGTGTCTATACCCCTTACTATTAACTCTCTAGTTCTTTCTCCCAGTGGGTGGGGTGACACACACAGTTCTTTGAGTCTAGGTTCAGCAATATGACTCTCTGTGGCCAGTAGAATGAATTAGAAGCAACAGTGTGTTAGTTTAAAGTCTAAGTCCCAGGAAATCTTGGCTGGTTCCTTCATATGTTCTCCCACATCTCTTATAGGGCCCTGAGAACCTGCTCAGACTAGCCTACTGGAGGTTGAGAAACATGAATTAGGGCTGAGTTGCCCAATCACTTTGATCAAGATTGACCTTGACCATCCTAGAGTCAGCCAATCCCAGCTGACATCAGCATAGTTGATATATGTGCAATAAATGCTTAGTGCTGAATGTCACAACTTTGTAGTAATAGTCAACTAATAGGTACACCATTGCCACTTTATTCCACTTCAGAGCACTCACCTTTTATTTGGCACTTACCACTTATCCAGTCAATTACAGTGGATCCTTGAACAATGACAGGGTGAGAGATGCTGACACCCACACAGTTGAAAATCCACATACAGCTTTGATTTTCCCAAAATGTAACTACCAACAGCCTACTCTTTGGTTGGAAGCCTTCCTGATAACATAAACAGTTGATTAACACATGTTTTCTACACTGTATGTATTATACATTGTTATAATAAAGTATTATATTCCTACAATAAAGTAAACTAGAAAAAAGAAAATGTTATTAAGGAAATCTCAAGGAAGAGAAAATACACTTACAATATTGTACTGTATTTATTGAGAAAAATCCGTGTATAAGTGGATCTATGCAGTTCAAACCCATGTTTTCAAGAATCAATTGATTATATGTTGCTTTTGTGTTTATTGTTTTCTACCATTCAATATTACTTCCATGAAGATAGGGAATTTTTCTGATATGAGTAGATTCTCAATAAACATTTGTTAGATGAGTAAGTTTGTAAATTATTTCCATAAGTTTTGCTAACATACACTGATTATTTCAGGAACTTGAACGACACTGCTGAAAGTTTCCCAAACTAATTATTTTCTCACACACTTACACTGGTGATTTAAATTAAGTGCATATAGCTGTCTTTAACTATCCTTAAAATTTTGTACATTATTCTTTGAAAATGTCATGGCTACAGTTGGTTGGTATTCTACAAATAACCATTTTCATTGTTCTTGTTTTCTCTGGATTATTGGCTGAGTTAAAAAGGCAGGAATCAAACTGTTTGGGGGCTCAAGGTTAATACCTACTTGAAATTCTCCTCTCCTCTTTTGCAACCCTAACTGAATAAGGATAGTGAACAATAAATATTACTAAGCAAATTCTCTCATATTTCACTTATCTTTGAAAAATATTTCATTGACCTTTTAAAATCTTTGAACATTGTTGAGAATTAATAAGTTTAAAGTTAGAGAAAATGTTGTTAATTGATTGAAATGTAATTGAAAATATAGAGCAATCTTGACCGAAATTCTGCTTTTAATGTGCGACTCTAGGCTAGGCTCTCAGGTGCTAGAATGTGGTATTACTTGCCACTTCAACACTTTGGAGGTATGATACCCAAGAAGGGCTCGGCAAATCAGATGTCATCATAAATGCCGCTCTTCTGCCAATAGTGAGGACTCCACAAACTTGTATTTTCAGCTTAAGTTTACCCAACTTCTCTTAAAGGAAGAAAAGAGATGTAGCCATTGATAATCTAGACCAAAGGCTGATGATCTACCTACTGTTCCTCTCTGAGTAGAACAATTCAACAATACATGTTATGGAAAGCTTCCATCATTACAGCAATTGGAATACAAATGTTTATTTCTGTTGAGTTTTACTTGCAATTATTTCAGAAATTTGTCAAATATTCAAAACCACCTTTATAAAAATTTCATCTTGTTATGTTTTTGTTATTTAGCCTATGTGTCATTTGCTGAAGGAATGATTATAAATACTTAGTTCTATTGGTATTATTGAATTGATCCCATCACATAAGTGCTAAGGATGGAATTATTTCTCTCTTTCAACTGAATCCTTAAAACAGAGACTTCATGGCACAAGGAAAAGAATTCAAGGTGATATTTAAGTTTTTACATTTGGGAGTGGGAATGCAATAAAAATTATTCTGTGGATAAAGTATTGCTAAAGTTACTTGGAAGGTCTTCTCATCTTGATTCTCAAAATATCACTCTTTTTGGTTCTGAATGGACTTTTTTCTCATATTTGAATTTAAATCCCACTTCTCTTCAAACATTGCTGTAATATAATTTTAATAGCACCATCTATTAGGAGTCCATCTGTGAAACAAATAAATGGGACCTATTTTGTTCTCCATTCCAAAGCTGCCAAAGACATTTTTTTCCAAAGAAAAATGTCCAATATGTTCTAAAATCGTCTATACATGATTGAAATGGAAAACTTACTGTGGCCAGAATACTTTTACTTTTTCTTGTAGCATCCGGATAATTGAGACATATGTACTATTTCAATTTAAATTGCTTGCCCTTAAATCATTTTTGTGTGTGACCATGTGTGAATGCACAAAGACATGCGCACAAATAAGCATACAGTCATAAGTTAGTTTACGTTTATATTGAAAAACAACACTTTTGTCAAACTTTTCATCTGTTGCAGCTTTTGTCTCTTCTCTTCTGCTTTTAGCAGATTTTTCTAAATATTTAATTACATAGTTAGGAGCCCTAGATTTCCCTCTGTTTTCCAAGTTTCTAGATGTATAATAAAACTAGGAAGTAACCACATGAACTCTAAAATAACTTGTATAAAACCATACTTCAACCTAAATATTACTTATCCCATAGCCATTCTGGAAAAACAGATATACACACATACATGCCTTTTCATTTAACTCTCAAAATTGTTAAGTACTTTTTTATGTTTGCTGTCCCTCATTTTTCTGCTCTTCCATCACAGGGGCAAGTCAGAATGCATAATATTCAAAAGATGAGTCTTAAGTAGCTCTTACTCTGCTATTCCAGCAAATTCAGTAGAAAAGGTTCTACAACAAAACAAATCAGCCCTATCTCCCCTGTACCATGTTATTTCAGTAATGTGCCTTGTACTGCTGCTTTTCTGCCACAATATGAGAGGATATCAGAGTTCTATGCTTCAGGTTTCTCGGAAAGATTTTGATGGGATTCAAGAGCTGGTCCTTCTCATATTCCATCTAACAAACACAAGAACAAGAGTTGCAATTATATAAAAGATAGGAGTCCTTTTTTATTATCTTAGAGCAACTCAGGTATGCCACATCTACTTGACTGAATTCTCCTGTTCATAAAAGAAAGAGGCAATTAATGCAGGCAAAATCATTACTGCACACTGAATGGAGAAGCCTTTCCAACCCAGCTGTTCCATCTTGTTTGCTTTTGCTTTTCCCAGTGAGTTTTTAGAATGCAGACTTAGTGCAAGCTTACAATATTGAGACAGATCACACATTCCTAAGCTCTATGGAGTACTCTCCAAATGATCCTGGAAGCCTTCCCAGTTTTGGTGCTGATAGATTTAGTTGCTGTACTTCTCAGACAAACAAAGATTTATTAGGGCTCTGGGGTGGGGAAAGCTTGAACAATAAGCAAATACATAAGCAATGATGAGACAAAGACAATATTATCTGTATTTTGAAATTAAAATTCTAGTTGTCTGTGTTCTGATATAAGATTAAAAGTGATTTAGGGTGATTTGACTGGGAAGCATCTTTGCTCTCTGAAGTCACTAGGTACTCCTTAAGAGGGTAACTTTACCAAAGAAAGAACTACTCTTATACTAATGCCTATCATTTATTAAAATCCATGGTCCAAGTCCTGTTTAATTCATTTAAGTCTCATAACAATCTATGAAGTAACTATTATATCGCTTTTATAAATCAGAAAACTGAGATCCAGTACAAGAAACAACCTGCCCAAGTTCACAGAGTTAATATGGGGTTGAGTTAGGTGTCAAACAGAGGCAGTCAAGTTCCCAGCCTACAGTCCTATTTCCCTCTACTGCTGATCACTGTGCTCCATCTTTGGAAGCATTGGCTCTAGAGTTGGACAAGTTGGGTTTACACCCTGGTTCTGGAACGTACCAGTTATGTGTCCTTGGGTAACATGTTTAACTTCTGTAAACCTTAGTTTTCTTATCTGTAAAATTAAAACAATAAGGTCAACCTCATTGTGTTCAGTAAGAACAAATAGAATATGATTGGAGTCCTTACTTGGAGTCCTTACTTGGGTGGGAATTATTAAATTAAAAAATAGTCCTCTCCCCTAAACTTCATATGTTTTCATAGTAAATTATAAAACTAGTTTCTTGACTGTTCCCTTGCAACTATATGTTCTCCTCATTCCTTCACCTATGCTTATTTATTTACTTTTCACCTGCCATATATCACCAAATACTGGGAGAAAAACTATAGAATTTTCTTATTTACTGAAAATATCCTGTGTGTTTGGCTCCTTTCTCAGTAAAATTTCAGGAAAATCACACCTGGAAGTTAAATCTGAGGTGAAACTCTATCTTCACTCTGGTTGTGCTTAATGCTTTTTTTTTTTTAATGGTAATGCTTAGTTTTATATAGTCAGAGAAAGAGACCTTTCATAGTAATGTCACATGACTTACTGCAGTTTTATGAGAATTTCCATCAAAAATCATTTCCTTTTGTTAAATAGAAAAAGGATTATTTCTTTTTTTTAATTATTTTTATTTCTTTTCAGCGTAACAGTATTCATTGTTTTTGTACCACACCCAGTGCTCCATGCAATACGTGCCCTCCCTAAAACCCACCACCAGGCTCCCCTAACCTCCCACACCTAAAAGGATTATTTCTGATTAGGCAGTTGTTTTGTAAAACTGTGTTTGATGCTAATGAGTTTTTGCAATAGGTTGGTTTGCACAAATATTGATAGAATGGATTTCCACATATCTTTCAGGTCTATGAATGACTGCAGCTTTTCTTCCTTGATGATGCCAGATGACTTTGATTTCTTTCCCTAACTTACTTATATATGCTTCAAATTGGTACCTTGGCAAGTATTCAGGGTCTATTTTAGCAAGGAAAGTGAGGAACCATATATATGTAGATATATACAAATCTCTTGACTCCATGCTTCCCTCTATTTGTCGCTGCACTTCATTGATTTTTTTTTCAAAATCATTTTTCCAAGTTATTTGTCACACATGCAGTCTCTACTTCTTCACTTCCTACCTCTTCTTAACCTATTAAATCTGCCTGTCACTTCTAATGCTTCGCAAAAACTCTTCTTCACAAGAGTGCTATTGAGATTTAGAACTAATTGACGTGTCTTTCCACAACCCACTCATGTTATCTTTCTCAAAAGATAACTTTTCTCTTTTGGCTTTTATGATAACACACTGTCCTTTCCTTTTGATACTCCTCTTTCTCTGTGAGAAATCTAGGTGTTGGGGTTCCTTGGTGTGGGTTGGTCAGAGTTCTCCAGAGAAACAGAATCTCTCTCTCTCTATCATCTATCTATCATCGTCATCCATCTATTCATCTACTTATCTAAAAGGTCTTGGATCTATTGATTGTGGAGATTGAGAAATTTCATGATCTTTCATCTGCCAGCTGGAAACCCAGGAAGACCACTGACATTCTTGGAAGGCCTGAAAGTCACAGTGGTGTAGATTCCAGTCTGAGTCTGAAGGCCTGGGAACCAGAAGTGCTGAGGACAGGAGAAGGATAATGCTCTAATTCAATAGTCAGGAGAGAGAGAGAGAGAGGGAGAGAGAGAGAAAGGATACTACTTTCCTCCTTTTTCTTCTATTCAGGTTCTTAGTGGTTTGGATGATGGGCACCTGCAATGGGGAGGGTGATGAACTTTACTCAGTCTACCAATGCAAATGCTAATCTCTTCTGAAAAAATCCTCACAGACACACCCAGAAATAATGTTTAACCAGATATCTGTGATCCAGTCAAGTTGACATATAATATTAACTATCACACTTGAGGTCAGTGCTAGGCTCTCCCGATCACCTTCTTTCCTTAGGTGATTTATCCAGTTCCATGCCTTTAAATATAATCTAAATTTTAACAACTATCAAAATGATATTTCCATTTCAAATTCCTCCTATAAATTATTTATTCAACTGGCTACTTAATATCTCTATTTTGATAACTCCTGAGCATTCCAAACTTAAATGTGGGCCAAGTTGAATTGCTTTCACCTCCAAACTTTTTCCTCATTTAGTCTTTTACCATCTTGGGGATGAGCACTGTTGTTAACTTAGCTGCTCAAACCAGAAACTTTCCCCCACCTCCATGCCTATCCATACACAAACTCACTGTTCAAACATATAGTCACCCACTCACTGCATCTCCACCACCTCAGTATATTTCACTATCATTCTTATCTGGACTCCTGCATTAGTCTCCTACTTGATAATATCTTTTCCAGCCTTACCTTCCTCTGATCTATTATACATCTGGAAGTTAGAGTGGTCTTTTATTTCATTATATATTTTTTAAAAGATCTTCTTTGTTTATTTGACAGACAGAGATCACAAGTAGGCAGAGAGGCAGGCAGAGAGTGAGGAGGAAGCAGGCTCCCTGCTGAGCAGAAAGCCCAATGCGGGGCTTGATCCCAGGATCCTGGGATCATGACCTGAGCTGAAGGCAGAGGCTTTAACCCACTGAGCCACCCAGGCGCCCCTAGAGTGGTCTTTTAGAAACAAAAGGATGATTCTGCTGTCTCCATGCTTTAAACTGTTCGTGACTATTGCATGTAGGATCCTGTGTGGTATGGCTTCTGCTTCTCTTTCAACCTCATTTGGTTCCACTCTCTTCTTTGCTGTTTTTCAACCACAGTGTCTTTATTTCAAATCAAACACACCAAGTTCCACTTTCCTTTCTTAATATTTCAGCACAAATATATCTCTGTGCCCACTCTTTTTGTGCTATTCCTGTGATTGATTGTTTTCATTCGGTGGATCATTTTATAACTTACTGTCTAAAGACTTTTCTATATTATAAAAATTGATTTTTAAAAAATTCTGCAGCATAGTCCTTTGTTAATTTTCTTCACCTCACCTAATACAACTTGTGTTTAAATACTTATTTGTTTACTTGTGTTATCCATTTCTTCACTAGATTATATACTTTGCTAGTAAAAAGACTATTTTTTATTTCAGATATTATAACCTCAGTGTCTCACAATGTTTTGAATGGCTATGTTCAATAAATATTTCCTAAATAAATACGTAAGTTAAATAGAGCAGAAAATTGCTTTGAGAAATGGGTGTGTGTCAGCATTCCTTAGAGCAGAGCAAAATAAAGAACAATTACAGTTATAGACTTTGGGACAAGGTTTATGAGTTTCCTGGGTTTACATTTATTAAAACTTCTGTGAACTTCAACCCAACTACAACTTAAAGTCCATAAAAGCAGCAGTAAAAGAGAAACACAACTGAGCACTATTCATAGTCTTCCCCCCAAATTATTTCCAGAGTGATTCTCTACATTGTTCTCAATACAAACAAAACAAAACAAAACAACCCCCAAAATAATTCAAAGCAAAAACCAAAACAAAACAAAAATTAGCTGAATGACAGCTAGCCAGTCACTGAATTTGGTGAAATATTCTTTCTTTGAAGTAGCTGATGAGAAAATGAATAGATGATAGCAGTTGAGAAAATAAGAGTTGGGGCAGACTTAGATGTCCTTAATGGGAGAAATCTTTCTTCCCTTTATTGTGTATGAAATGAAAAATATTAAGGTAATGTCAGTTCTTACCATTCTGTAATAATCCATTTTATTTTACCAATAAATAAATCCTTGGGAAGAATCAGGATATACTATATGAAATGTGGAGTCTACTTCTATTAGGGATCAGTACTTTGTAAATTTAAATCTTCAACTCTAGGACTCCTACCTCCAGTGGATATGCAGTAAGAGGAACTAGACTTAACCTATAAAATAAGCAAAAGTACATGAAATACATACAAAAGTGGTCTTTAAGATATTGGACATTGGACAACAAAGGACAATGATGACTGGGAAATAGGAAACAAACAAGGTGAACTTGAGCTTTGTCCCAAATTCTTGCTTGAAGGAAGTTTTATGGCTGTAATACAGGGAGACAAAAACCCATTTAGAACCTGCTGGTCTCCTTCAACTGAAAAGAGAGGGCTCAAGTTCATGGAGGCTGCATTTAGAGAGACCTGTAAAGTTCTTTCTCAAGTCTTCTTATATAGGTTTATACTGATACATACATGTATGTGAGGGACTGAGTCCAAAGAAAGAACCACCTGAAAGGATTAGAGAAAACAGTACTTGAATTAGGGCTGAGAATAGTTCCACCAACCAAAGTAAAAAACCTCTTAATTGAAGGGATATCAAAAAAAGTCCTCAAAAGGCTTTTATTGCAGTGGTGGGATAATTAATCATAGGCTAAATACTGCTTGGTCTTGCCTAGCAAAGTTCAAAAGCAAGACCTGAAAGAATCATACCAAAAAACTTCTCTCTATTCCAGAATAAAGGCAAAAAATATTTATAGACATACAAAAGCATCCAACATACAAGGTAAAAGTCATAATGTTGGCAAATAATAGAAATTATTACCATGTGTGCCAAAGAAGCAGGAAAATATAAACCTTAATGAGCACTAAAACTAAAAATTAACTGAGACAACCAAATGATGCTCATGATGGAATTAGTAGACAAGGATGTTAAAGCAGTTATTGTAATCATAGGCTACCTCTTCATGAAGCTGGGAAAAATGTATATATCCCCTTATTAAACTTCTCAAGATGAAAAATATAATGTTTAAGATATTAAATACACTGGATGAAATTAACAGGAGGTTAGACATTGCAGAAGAAAGTAATCAATGAACTGGCAGATATAGCAAAAAAGAATACTCATAATGAAATAGAGAGAGGTAAATAAATGAAGATACTATCAGAGAGCCAAAGAAAAACTTTGAGCAATGGAATCTCCAAATAAGGAGAATAAGGAAAATTATAAAGAAATATTTAAAAATGGCAAATAAATTTAAAGGGAAATGATGGGAAAATGTACCATGATAACAGTAATGAAAAGAAATCTGGGGTGGTTACATTAATATCAGAAAAACTAGATTTCAGAATAAATATTAACAGCAATAAGGGGAGCCATTTCATAATGATAAAGGGGTCAGTTAATGAAGAAGACTTAATAACCCTAATTGTTTATACATTTAATAGTAGAGCCTCAAGGCAAAACTGACAAACATGAAAGAACTTCAAAGAAAAATAGACAAGCCTCAAATTATAGTTAAATCATCATCTACTCTTTAAAAAAAAAGGTTTTATTCATTTATTTGAGAGAGAGAGAACAAGCAGGGGTATGAGCAGAGGGAGAAGCAGGCTTCACCTGGAGCAGGGAGGCTCTTTCCCATGACCCTGGAGTCATGACCTGAGCTGAGACACTTTACTGACTGAGCCACACAGGTATCCCATCGTCATCATGATCATGATCATCATCATCTATTCTTAATATAAATAGAACAAATAGACAGAAAACCAGTAAGGATATAGAGAACTTGAGTAATACTTGCAACCAATTTGAATTAATTGGATTTATAGAACATTCCCCCTGAAAAGGGAGGGGGAATACTTAATCTTTTAATTACACATGGAACATTTAACAAGGTAGACCATGTTCTAGAGCATAAAATGAGTCTCAATAAATTTTCAAAGATTCAAGTCATGGAAAATATGTTCTCTGAGCACAGTGGAATTAAATTAGAAAGCAATAATAAAGAGAAACATTTCTGGATTATTAGAGATCTTCTAAGTAAAGCATAGGAAAAAGAATTCAAAAGGGCAATTAAAAATATATTGAAGTGAATAAAAATGAAAACACAACTTCTTAAAATTTGTGTGGTGCAGATAAAGCAACATTTAAAGGGAAATTAATAGCACTAAAGCTTTTTATGAGAAAAAAAAAGCGTCTCAAGTCAATGACCTCATCTTGCACTTCAAACTATTAGAGAAAGAAGAATGAATTAATCCCAAAGCAAGCAAAAAGAAAGGAAATAATACAGGTCAGAGAAGAAACCAATGAAAGAGAAAACAGAAAAACAGTAGAGAAAATTAGTAAAAACAAAGGCTGATTTTTGAGATGATAATTAAAATTGCAGTAAGATAATTTCTTGTCCCAACCCATGTAACTTTGTGGGGTTTTTAACTAGTAGATTAGAGGACCTTCAGAATATTCTACTCAATGCCTTTTATTTATTATTTATTTATTTATTTTTTAATTTCTTTTCAGCGTAACAGAGTTCATAATTTTACACCACACCCAGTGCTCCATGCAATGCATGCCCTCCACAATACCCACCACCTGGCTCCCCCAACCTCCCACCGCCCGCCCCTTCAAAACCCTCAGGTTGTTTTTCAGAGTCCATAGTCTCTCATGGTTCATCTCCCCCCCAATTTCCCTCAACTCCTTTCTCCTCTCCATCTCCCCATGTCCTCCATGTTATTTGTTATGCCCCACAAATAAGTGAAACCATACGATAATTGACTCTCTCTGCTTGACTTATTTCACTCAGCATAATCTCTTCCAGCCCCGTCCATGTTGCTACAAAAGTCGGGTATTCATCCTTTCTGATGGAGGCATAATACTCCATGGTGTATATGGACCACATCTTCTTTATCCATTCGTCTGTTGAAGGGCATCTTGGTTCTTTCCACAGTTTGGCGACCGTGGCCAT
>PISX010009987.1:0-71578 GCA_004024625.1 Mellivora capensis | reverse complement strand
TTTTATATCTCCAGAGAGGGTTTCTCTAATATCTTCTATGCCTTTTTCAAGCCCGGCTAGAACCTTGAGAATTGTCATTCTGAACTCTAGATCTGACATATTCCCAATGTCTGTATTGATTAGGTCCCTAGCCTTTGGTACTGTCTCTTGTTCTTTTTTTTGTGGTGAGTTTTTCCGCCTGTCATTTTTTCCAGATAAGGTTATATGAAGGAGCAAATAAAATACTAAAAGGGTGGCAAAGACCCTAGGAAAATGCCCTTTAAAGAAAAAATGGAATTAACTGCAAGACTAAAGAATCATGGGGAGAAAGCCATGAATTCCGCACATTGCTTTCTCCTCCTCTGGAGTTCCGCTGCTCTCCTTGTTAACTGAACTTGGTCTCGGCTGGATTTCCTTTGAGCTTCTGGGGGAGGGGCCTGTTGTAGTGATTCTCAAGTGTCTTTGCCCGAGGCAGAGCTGCACCGCCCTTACCAGGGGCCGGGCTAAGTAATCCGCTCGGCTTCGCTTTCGGGAGCTTTTGTTCCCTGAGCGCTTTCCGTAGAGTCCAGAGGACGGGAATGAAAATGGCGGCCTCCTAGTCTCCGGCCCGGAAGAGCTGAGATTCGGGGCTCCACTCCTCAGAGAAAGGCTCCGGCTACTCCCATCTCCCACGCCCCTGGCCATGCTCCGAGCTCACCCAGCCCGCGACCCGTCCAAGGTAACCCTGAGCTGAGAGCTCACTCCTCGGCTCTGTCTCTGTAGCCGGCTTCCCGCTCCGATACCTTCTAGCTCTGCGACACTCAGAAACCCCCGCTCCTTCTGGGACCCTGCGGGACCTGTGGCCACGCTGACCCCGTGTGGGCTTCACCCCAGTTTAGCCTCTGGAGCGATGTCCCTCCGTGGAGCAGACTTTTAAAAGTCCTGATTTAGTGCTCCGTTGCTCCGCCGCTTGCCTCGAGTCGGCCCCTCCCCCACGGTCTATCCTCCCGTCGCTTTTGATTCACTTCTCCGCCGGTCCTACCTTCCAGAAAGTGGCTGATTTTCTGTTTCCAGAATTGCTGTTCTTCCTCTCTTTGATCTCCCGTTGGATTTGTAGGTGTTCGCAATGGTTTGATAAGCTATCTAGCTGATCTCCTCCTACCTGATGTCGTCTCAGCTGCTACTTCTCCGCCATCTTGACCGCAATCTCATCAATAACACTGTATTTTTTATTAGAAAGTTGCTATAAGGGCAATCTTAGAAGTTCTCCTCATTTAGAAAATTGTAACTATTCATGGTGACAGATATTAATTAGGCCTACTGTGGTAATCAGTAAATAATATATACATGTATCAAGTCATGTACATCTGAAATTAATACACTGTTATGTGTCAATTCTACTTTGCTAAGAAAAATAATTAATATTTAAGATAAAAAAAAATTTCGGGATGCCTGGGGGGCTCAGTTGGTTGGATGACTGCCTTCGGCTCAGGTCATGATCCCGGAGTCCCGGGATCGAGTCCCGCATCGGGCTCCCAGCTCCGCGGAGAGTCTGCTTCTCCCTCTGACCTTCTACTCGCTCATGTTCTCTCTCACTGCCTCTCTCTCAAATAAATAAATAAAATCTTTAAAAAAAAAAAAAAGATAAAAAAAATTTCCCACAGAACGAAGAAAAGTCTGACTCATCTGTATGTTTACATTTTTTGGCATCCATAGGTCAGTACCTAAGGCTATAGTGGAATCTCCAGTGCTCCACAGAAATCCTGATGTGTCAAAGACAGTTAGTATTCATCTAATATCCCATGACATCCCCTATATTTCAAAGGACATCTGGGGTCATATAATTAATTCTAGTCCAAGGACTCTGAGTGGAAACACATGTCACTTTCAGGCTAAAGCAGTTGAGAACCAATGCACCTCTACCATCTCCATTTTCCCACTCACAACCACCATAGAAACCACATGTTCCAAATTCTACAGCAGCAAAATGGGATAGGCAATAAGTAAGAAATAAGTATTTATTGGTAAGCCCTGAAATTTCAAGATTTTATTTGTTGCACCAGCTAAGACTAATTACCCTAACATATCCTAGAACTCTGATTCTGTAGATTTTGTGACTGCAATGCTATTTGAAACTTGAACGCAGACTCAAACCTACCTGTCAAGTCACGACAGACCATCAGGAATTGAACATGGTGGTAACTGGGTAGATCAGGCATCAACATCTCCATAGCACCACTTACTAAACTTCTTTTCTATTCCTTGGTCTGAGCTACATGATATGGAAAGACAGCAAGGAAAAAGACACAGTTTAGGCTCTCACAGTCCTTCCAGTATTGTTATCAGCAAGGTTTTAGACTCCTGCCTCTCCTAACCACGTTACTAGAACTCCTTTGTTTAAGGAATTACATAATTATGCCACACTGAGATTTTATACATACCTGGAATGATGAACACATGAACTAAGGAAATAAGAAATGAGGATTTAATTGATGTCATGGGTTTCAACTGCAATTATAGCAATAAAATTCATAAGTTGGTTTATAATAACTTTCTCCATCACATCCCTGCCAAAGAGCTTAGGGCTTATAAGGGTAATTAAATATAATCAAAGAAAATAATACTAATTAAAACCATAAGCTAGAACTATGGTGATGGTTAGATTAATGGACATCTTAGCTAATGGTACATTCCCTTTTCTTATTCCAAAAGACCAAGTAAGCAAGGAACCTTCTTTTGTCATTCATCTTCTTTTTACTAATGGAGAAACCAAAAGACACGGAGGCTGTCTGGATGGAAAACATGGAAGACAGGACAGACAGAAACCCATGTGGAACACAGAGATTATTTATGGGTCTGTGCTCCCTCACACCCCCATGCTCTTTGCCTTTGTCCCTCTCCACTGCCATTCTCAGATGTCACTTTCTCTGAAGTTAAAAAGTTTATTTTTGTTGTTTTGTTTTTGCCTCTTTTGTGTCCATGGTATCTACATGATGCTTTTGAGTGCCTAGAAAACCAGGAGCCCTGCCTGGCTCTCTTGTGACCCTCCTCCATTGGTTTCTTCCAGTGTCTACTTTCGAAAGGAAGAGAATGATTTACTTAATGAATCATCCCCCTCTAAGGTGCAACCGAATCCTAATCATGAAAACCTGATACAGTAACCTGTCAAGACTATGAACTGACTGACTTCTATTAGGTGAACTTTCTCTACTGGAACTTCCCTTTGCTCATAATAACTTTTGTATTATCAATTGCTTCTTCTAGCTACTATAATAAAAAAGCATTACAATTGTTTCATCTGAATGCCTCAGGACAGAAAAAAAAATTCTGAGTAGAGAATGTTGTATTAAGAAAAAGAAGAAAAAGAAAAATATTGAGCACTTGCTAAACTATGGGTCAAACACAGCTTTGTCATGAGTTCACTTAACTAATTAACTCACAAAAAAATTATGAAGTATAAATATAGGTGTGACATTTGTTTAAATAGAGCACTCAGTAAAAGTCATCAGCATGTGACATTAACACTAAAACATTACAATTTTTATATAGTCTTCCACTGAGAAGACTCAGTTCTTCCATCTTCTTTATGAAGTCCCAAAATACCATGAATCTTACACTGACTAAGGGGTGTTTCTCCATTTGCATTATTCCAAAATATGCCAGGAGGAATCAACACGCCCCCAAATGAAGGAAGCTTATTTTTCAGGGTGTTTTCCCCACATAATCAGAAAATAACTTATATTCATCCATTGTCCTAAAATGAATTACATTGAGGTAGTATGAAAAGAACATGGAACTGAGAAGTGGAATATCTGCATGCTGAACCTGGAATCAGCTGTGACACTTGAGGAAGTTCCTTTACCTCTGCTCTGACCCACTTCCTCATCTATCAAACGAGAAGCACATTTCCATATTGTCTGTTTGACTAAAAAAGCTAGTTTAAGATACACGCTATTTAGGATACATCCACTTAAGATTATTTTCCATTTCTTCCTATAGGTCCCTGTTTCCATCATTCACTAATCAATGATCAGTCACCTACTAAATGTCAGACCCTCTGAGGTACTACATGGATCTATAATGTTTTGGGGATACAATACGGAAAACATTATCTTTGTCTACAAGACCATAATTGGGTAGGGGGGAAGCAGTCATGTAGACAGGTAACTCTAATGCAGTGTTATTGCTGTAATAGCAGAAGGGGCCAACAAAGAGAACAAACAGGAGTTAGAGTGACCAGGCAAGGCTTTGGAGAAGATGTGACATTTGATTAGTACCTTGAAAAATGAGTATCTCATATTTTTCTATAAAACCTCTCCTCCATGTAGCACTACTTTAATGGGTATCTGGTCTACTTTCATGGTATATTAAAAACCAGTGCTTCAGCCAACTTGACCATGGCCCTAAATAAAATTTCTTCTGACTGTATAGCAGCAATGCTGTTGTCAAAACCAAAACCACATTTCATCTCTTTTGGTGTGACAATGGACCCAAGCATTACAATGGAATATGGAAGTGGCCTGAAGATATAAACAGAGTCAAATGAAGTCATCCAAAGAACCCACACTGCCTTTTATAATTAAAAAAAAATTTTTAACTCCATTTTTAGAAGTCTGTAGGTTATGCCCTGTGACTTTATAGCTTTCTCTAGCTTGGATATCCAAAACCCTGTTCAAAGAGCTCCAGTCAAAGAATTAAGCTTCAGTTTCTCTTTGGAGATATACTAACACATAAGTCACCTGGTGTCTTGAGCATCTCTCTTAGGCAATCCACAGCTGCACATGCCTACCAGCTTCTATTGTATGGTCAGAGCCACACATTCAAACCAAGCCAAGTAACCTGTTTCTTCCTATCAACAACTGCATCCGGGTAGTATTGGTGTAGAAAGATTCACATGTAGCTGTGGCAATATGCCAAAGTGAATGGAGTAAAATCATAAAGACATGTGCACCGTGGGACTCTATGAGGGGATTCTTAAATAGAATAAAACTTATCTTTTTGATATTAAAAATAAGTCCTCAGGGGTGCCTGGGTGGCTCAGTCAGTTAAGTGTATGGCTCTTGACCTTAGCCCAGTTCTTGATCTTGGGGTGGTGAGATCAAGCCCCACATCAGTCTCCATGCTAGAGTGGAGACTGCGTGGGAGCCCCCCCACGCCCCACTCCTTAAAATAAGTAAGTCCTCAAGTCTGACAAGAGTTCATTAAAAGGGGAAATACTGATGCACTATTGTCAGGGCTGAGGGAGATCACAATCTTTGGGAAGCAGTTTATTCACATGTATCAAGAGAGAGTCAAGATGGCAGAGGAGTAGCAGACTGAGATGACATCCAGTCACAGGAGTTCAGCTAGTTATCAAACAACTGTGAACACCTACAAACCCAACAGGAGATCGAAGACAAGAAGAGCAGCAATTCTAGAAACAGAAAATTGACCACTTTCTGAAAGGTAGGACGTGTGGAGAAGTGAATCTGAAGCAATGGGAACACAGACCGCAGGGGGAGAGGCTGGCTCCTGGCAAGCGGTAGAGCAACGGAGCACAAAATCAGAACTTTCAGAAGTCTGCTCCACTGAGGGACATTGCTCCAGAGGCGAAGCAGGGGTGGAGCCCTCATGGGAACAGTGTGGGCTCAGGTCCCGCAGAGTCACAGAAGGATCAGGGGTGTCCAAGGGTAGCATAGCTCGCAGGTATCAGAGCGGGGGAGCTGACTACAGAGACGGAGCCAAGGAGTGAGCCCTCAGCTTGGGGTCACCTTAAACTGTGATCCACGGCACAGTCGGACCACCGCTATTTTAGCAGGGACCCCACAAGTGGAAGATCCAGGGAGACCCACCTTCCTCCACTGGAAGAGCAGCGTGGCAGTAATCTCCTGGGTTTGGAGACTCCAAATGGGGCTGTGTGCCAGAGACAGAAATGCTCGGTCACAGGCCGGGTGAGCTTGGAGAGCAGCTAGAGACCAGGGAGATGGGAGTGATTGACCACTTTTCTCTGAGGGCACACTGAGGAGTGGGGCCCTGGAGGCTGCCATTTTCATTCCTGTCCTCCAGAGCAGTACAGAAAGTGTTCAGGGAACAAAAGCTCCTGAGAATGAATCTGAGCAGATTACTTAGCCCGGCCCCTAGCAAGGGTGGTGCAATTCCACCTGCAAAAAAAGACATTTGAGAATCACTGCAACAGGCCCCTTTCCCAGAAAATCAGCAAGACCATCCAGCCAAGACCAAGCTCACTGATCACAGAGAACAGAGGAATTCCAGAAGAGGGGAACACAAAGCATGGAATTCATGGCTTCTCCCCATAATTCTTTAGTCTTGCAAAGTTAATTAAATTTTTTTAATTTTATTTTTTTCTTATTCTAATTTTTTTAACTTTTCCTCTTTTAACCTTTTGTAACTAGTTTATCTTAATACCTTTCTTAAAAAAATATTTTTAAACATTCATGATTATAGGCATATTTTATCCTTCATTGTATCCAACTTTATTTTTTGTATACATATAGGTTTTTTTTTTTTTCCTAAAAAATTTTGGGATACAATTTCTTCTAATAGATCAAAATATACCTGAAATCTAGCACAGGGCTTTGTTCTAGTCTCCAGCCTGAGCAAATTCTCTGCGCTTTTTTTTTCTTTCTTTTTCCAACCAACTTATCGTATCAATTCCTTTTTTAGAATTTTTTTAAATTTTCATCTTTACAGTCATATTCTGTCCCTTCACAGTGTTTACCCTTATTTTTGTGTATATATATAAGTTTTTCTTTCTTTAAAATTTTGGGAGGTAGTTTCTTCTAAGAGACCAAAATACACCTAAAATCAAGTTGGTGGCTCTGTTCTATTCACCAGACTAATATATATATTTCTTTGAATTTTAAAACTTTTTTTTTAATTTATTTGTCAGGGAGAGAGGGAGAGAGAGTGAGCGAGCACAGGCAGAGTGGCAGGCAGAGGCAGAGGGAGAAGCAGGCTCTCTGCTGAGCAAGGAGCCCAAAGCGGGACTCGATCCCAGGAGGCTGGGATCATGACCTGAGCCGAAGGCAGCCGCTTAACCAACTGAGTCACCCCGGCGTCCCTATTTTTTTGAATTTTTAAAAATTTATCTTTGCCTCCTTTCTACTCCCCCCCCCAATTTAGGGTCTCTTCTGATTTGGTTAGTGTACATTTTTCTGGGGTCTTTGACACCCTTTTAGGATTTTATTCTCTCATTGATATATTCTTTTTTTTTTTTTAAGATTTTATTTATTTATTTGAGAGAGAGGCAGTGAGAGAGCATGAGCGAGGAGAAGGTCAGAGGGAGAAGCAGACTCCCCGTGGAGCTGGGAGCCTGATGTGGGACTCGATCCCGGGTCTCCGGGATCATGACCCAAGCCAAAGGCAGTTGTCCAACCAACTGAGCCACCCAGGCGTCCCTCTCATTCATATATTCTTATCTGGATAAAATGACAAGGTGGAAAAACTCACCATAAAAAAAAGAACAAGAGGCAGTACCGAAGGCTAGGGACCTAATCAATACAGACATTGGTAATACGTCAGCTCCAGCATTCAGAATGAAAATTCTCAAGATGCTAGCTGGGCTCAAAAAAGGCATGGAAGATATTAGAAAAACCTGTCTGGAGAAATAAAAGCTCTTTCTGGAGAAATAAAAGAACTAAAATCTAACCAAGCTGAAATCAAAAAAGCTATTTTACTGAGGTGCAATAAAATGTGGAGGCTCTTACTGCTAGGATAAATGAGGCAGAAGAGAGAATTAGTGATATAGAAGACCAAATGGCGGAGGATAAAGAAGCTAAACAAAAGAGAGACAAACAACTACTGGACCACAAGGGAAGAATTAGAGAGAGAAGTGATACAATAAGACAAAACAATATTAGAATAATTGGGATTCCAGAAGAAGAAGAAAGAGAGAGGGGGGCAGAAGGTATATTGGAGTGAATTATAGTAGAGAATTTCCCTAATATGGCAAAGGGAACAAGCATCAAAATCTAGGAGGCACAGAGAACGCCCCTCAAAATAAAAAAAATAAAAAAAATAAAAATAAGTTCACACCCCATCATCTAATAGTAAAACTTACAACTCTTAGTGACAAAGAGAAAATCCTGAAAGCAGCTCAGGACAAGAAGTCTGTAACATACAATGGTAAAAATATTAGATTGGCAGCAGACTTATCCACAGACACCTGGCAGGCCAGAAAGAACTGGCATGAAATATTCAGAGCACTAAATGAGAAAAACATGCAGCCAAAAATACTATATCCAGCTAGGCTATCATCGAAAATAGAAGGAGAGATAAAAAGCTTCCAGGACAAACAAGAACTAAAAGAATTTGCAAACACCAAACCAGCCCTATAGGAAATATTGAAAGGGGTCCTCTAAGCAAAGAGGAGTCTAAAAGTGGTAGACCAGAAAGGAACAGAGACAATATACAGTAACAGTCACCTTATAGGCAATACAATGGCACTAAATTCATATCTTTCAATAGTTATCCCGAATGTAAATGGGCTAAATGCCCCAATCAAAAGACAAAAGGTATCAGAATGGATTAAAAAAAAACCAAAAAACCATCAATATGCTGTCTACAAGAAACTCATTTTAGACCCAAAGACACCTCCAGATTTAAAGTGAGGGGGTAGAAAACAATTTACCATGCTAATGGACATCAAAAGAAAGCTGGCAATCCTTATATTAGATCAATTAGATTTTAAGCCAAAGACTATAATAAGAGATGAGGAAGGACACTATATCATACTCAAAGGGTCTGTCCAACAAGAAGATCTAACAATTTAAATATCTATGCCCCTAACATGGGAGCAGCCAATTATATAAACCAATTAATAACAAAATCAAAGGAACACATAAACAATAATACAATAATAGTAGGGGACTTTAATACCCCCATCACTGAAATGGACAGATCATCCAAGTAAAAGATCAACAAGGAAACAAAGGCCTTAAATGATACACTGGACCAGATATACATCACAGATATTCAGAACATTCCATCCCAAACAACAGAATACACATTCTTCTCTAGTGTACATGGAACATGGAACATTCTCCAGAATAGATCACATCCTGGGTCACAAATCAGGTCTCAACCAGTACCAAAAGATTGGGATCATTCCCTGCATATTTTCAGACCACAATGCTCTGAATTTAGAACTCAATCACAAGAGGAAAGTTGTAAAGAACTCAAATACATGGAGGCTAAAGAGCATCCTTTTAAAAAATGAATGGGTCAACCAGGAAATTAAAGAAGAATTGAAAAAATTTATGGGAACAAATGATAATGAAAACACAACGGTTCAAAATCCATGGGACACAGCAAAGGCGGTCCTGAGAGGAAAGTATGTAGTAATACAAGCCTTTCTTAAGAAACAAGAAAGGTCTCGGGACACCTAAGTGGCTCAGTGGGTTAGGCCTCTGCCTTTGGCTCAGGTCATGGTCTCGGGACCCTGGGATCGAGCCCCACATTGGGCTCTCTGCTCAGCAGGGAGCCTGCTTCTCTTCCTCTCTCTCTGCCTACCTCTCTGCCTACTTGTGATCTCTCTCTGTCTGTGAAATAAATAAATAAAAATCTTTAAAAAAAAAAAAAAAAAGAAACAAGAAAGTTCTCAAATACACAACCTAACCCTACACCTAAAGGAGCTGGAGAAAGAGCAGCAAAGAAAGCCTAAACCCATCAGGAGAAGAGAAATAATAAAGATCAGAGCAGAAATCAATGAAATAGAAACCAAAAAAACAGTAGAACAAATCAACGAAACTAGGAGTTGGTTCTTTGAAAAAATTAATAAGATTGATAAACACCTGGCCAGACTTATCAAAAAGAAAAGAGAAAGGACCCAAATAAGTAAAATCATGAATGAAAGAGGAGAGATCACAACCAACATCAAAGAAATACAAACAATTATAAGAACATATTAAGAGCAACTATAAGCAAGCAAATTTGACAATCTAGAAGAAATGGATGCATTCCTAGAGACATATAAACTATTCACATGTATCAAGAACTTGAAAATACACATCCTCCTGGCCACAGCTTCTAGAACATAATGCTATTTATAGAAAATTCTTTATGCAGAAGATGATCATCACAGGATTATTAACAGTAATAAAAAACCAGAATACAATCCAAAAGTTCAACAAGACAATGATTTATTAAAATTATTATGCACCTATATATTAGTATACAATAGATTCTTTAAATAGAACAAAAGGTTTATAAACCCTTGAAAAATACTTAATTTAAAATATTAAGAAATAATCTGAATTATAAAACTGAGTGAACAGTTGAATTTTAGATCATAACTCTGCTTTAAAAATGTGCAGATACAAGAAATTCACCAATTCCCAGTGATGGTCTCTGAGTGAATAACTCACTGACATTTTACTTTTTTTCACATTTTCCATGTTTTCTTTAATAAGCTTCAGGAAATAAATTAAGTGCATTAAGTGCAATAACTCAGAATGGTCCTGTTTAGGTATGGTGTTAGATATTCATAGATCCACAGACAGCCAGACAGATCAATGACCAACATGAGCCAACACAAAATTCAAAAGAATGTGAGTGAACTAAAAAGCTAAGGGAGGCACAGTATATAAAACAAGAAAGTCAGATTCCCAGAATTTATGAGTAATAAGAAGATAAATGCAGAGAAAAATTGCTATTAGAAATGCATCCGAGGGGCGCCTGGGTGGCTCAGTGGGTTAAAGCCTCTCTGCCTTCAGCCCACGTCATGATCCCAGGGTCCTGGGATAGAGCCCCACATTGGGCCCTCTGCTCAGCGGGGAGCCTGCTTCCTCCTCTCTCCCTCTCTGCTTGCCTCTCTGCCTACTTGTGATCTCTGTCAAATTAAAAAAAAAAAAAAAGCTTTAAAGAAATGCATCCGATTTCTCAAATAATCTGCAAGACAGAGGAATTCAGAATGTCTCTGTTAATGAAGTTGAATTTGACCAAGGACTGAAGTAATTAATTCAACAAGCTTGACTGAGAACCTGTCGTATGCCAGGTACTTGTCCATGTGTCTGGGACACAAAGAGAAATATGTCATGGTCCCTGTCTTCAAGATGCTTAGCAGAGTACGGTTCAGAGCTATAGCTTTTATTATATTTGGATTTAATTAATGCAGGTACCTTCTCCAAAACTGCCTAAAGATAAGAAATTTTTATATATTTCATTGGGACTAGTGGGAAGGAAGGAAGATTAAATTCCAAAGAACTGACTGATGAAAGAGATTAAAATTTGGAGTTGGAAATGAAGTTAAGAGTTCAATAATTCATGCTGAGATTCCACAGCTGCTAACATCAGAGGAGGCTGGAGGAAGAAATCAGCTTAGCAGAAGTGAGTCAGTTGACGGAGATGATTTGTGGAGTGCCCACAACAGCCTCAAGCACTATAAAAATACTTGTGAAATGCTGTCCAAAAAAATAGACCATTGACCTCTTCCACAAGAAGCCTCCACACTGATTAGGGAAATAAAACACACAAAAGCAAAAGGCAAAGAAAATTTTTATAAATTTCATTTGTCGATACGTCCAAATGGAAAAATAGGGCATAGAAGTAAGGAGAGCACCACACAGAACAGGGACCATAGTCTAGGTGCGAATCACAGAACAGCGTATTTGAAGCCGCCTTCTGAAGGTCACGTGGGACAGTGACAGAGAAAAGAGAAAGGAATGGCGCACTCAAATGGAAGGGGAACAAGAGTGACAAGTGGAATAAGGCCTGGAGGTCAAGTTTGGCTTGGCTCTAGCCCAGTAATTTCTATCTCCAATTGCACCTGGAAACCTTTTAGACACACCCATACCCAGAGTTCTAACATCACTGATCCAGGCAAGGCCCAGGCATTAGTGTTTTTAAGAAAATGCCCATGTAGTTCTGGTGTTCAGCCAATGTTGATTATCTCTGAGTAAAGGGACCCTGTAACTCAATAAGGAAAGATGATGTACTTGAAATGGGAACAGATATTTGCAACTCAGTTAAAAGACAGCGTTAAATTCCATCATCAGTTTGGCTCATTAGACTAGGAATTTCTTGGAAGCAGAGATCATCTCTTTATCCATTTTTGCATAATACAATATGAAACTAATATTTCTGAATGAATGTTGAATACAAGAATGAATCATTACTGTAGGCCCTTCAGCTAATAAATAAGACGATAATAATGTTTTTTTTGTTTGTTTGTTTGTTTTAAAGATTTTATTTATTTATTTGACAGACAGAGACCACAAGCAGGCAAGAGAGGCAGGCAGGGAGAGAGAGGAGGAAGCAGGCTCTCCACAGAGCAGAGAGCCCGATAAGACGATAATAATGTTTAAGGGAGATTGCGTCAATATTGTAACGGAAGGAGAGAGACAGCAGCTAACATCACTGAGTGCTCCCTAGGTGCCAGCCGCTTCATATGCAGTGTGTCATTTCATAGGCGGAACCAGTTTATTAAGTGGACACGATTATCCCAAATTAGGGAATGGAGGCCCAAGGTGAGTCAGTGTTGATGAGCAGCAAACCTGGAATCTGGCTTTGCACAAATGACAGCAGCTCTTGGTGGATGCCTACCTGTGTAGGAACAGTATACAAATAGTCTACGGAAGATAAACCAACACACTCCCATTTCTGAACAGAACTTCAGCTTTGGACTTACTCTACCGATGCAGGAATGGCATGTGATTTAATTAAGGTATTTACCTAACTACAAGATTAGACCTCTTAACAGTAACCAGACAGGTGGGTCAACATTTGGTGTTTCTGGAAAATAATTTCTATTGCTTTGTCTCTTCCCACATAAGATTTTATTAGAAATGTAATAGAAAAGAAAACATGCCCTGGTGCGCTTTGTTTTGAAACAGGAAATATAATTGCTTTGTAATTTAGGGGAAATTGTTCACCATGCATTGTTTCTCTGTTCACATTTAAGGAGAATTTTTCCTTTCATTCTTTCAGAGCTTGTCTGAAAAGAAGTACCTCCACTTCACTTGGTGTTATGTAGGATCTACACCAGAATGTTAGGAGAAGTTGGGGTGCCTGGGTGGCTCAGTGGCTTAAAGCCTCTGCCTTCAGCTCAGGGCGTGATCCCAGGGTCCTGGGATCGAGCCCCGCATCGGGCTCTCTGGTCAGCAGGAAACCTGCTTCCTCTTCTCTCTTTGCCTGCCTCTCTGCCTACTTGTGATCTCTGTCAAATAAATAAATAAAATCTTTAAAAACAGAATGTCAGAAGTAAGAAATTAATGAATAAAAGAGGGTTTCTCATACCCGTGTGTTAAAAACTGTGACTAAGGGGCACCTGGGTGGCTCAGTCAGTTAAACTGCTGCCTTCAGCTTAGGTCATGATCTCGGGGTCCTTGGATTGAGCCCTGCATCAGGCTGCCTGCTCCACAGAGAATCTGCTTCTCCTTCTCCCTCTGCCCCTCCTCCCAGCTTGTGAGCTCTCTCTCTCTAATAAATAAAATCTTTTTAAAAAAGAAGTTGTGATTGACATTAAAAGGCTGCTTTGGATGATTTTATACTGGGAACTGAAAGAGAACTAGCCACTCAAAACAATAACTTGTTTAAAATGTAAAATTGAGGACACTTTAGGTAGCATCTCTCTACTCAAGGATAAGTAGAGGTCCTCAACTACCAAAAGAAAAATTAAGCCTTCTCAAGAAGGAAAATGGAAAACCAACCTATCAGCATTCATATTTATATTTAAATATAAACTTAAACACATTACTTGCTTTCTGGTTTTTTGAGAAGCTCTGTGTTTGGGTATAACCAAAGCTGATTTACCTGAACAACAATTTGCAATATATTGCCAACTGGAAACACAGCTGAATTTTTCTTCTGTCCTTAAATCACCTCAATTTTGTAACCTCAAAAATCATAACCTTTACCTATTTCCCTTTCCACCTCCTTTTTTATTAATGCACTTATCACTTGAAAACCCTATATTCCCTGTTAGAATTTTAGGCTTGAGCTCAGCAACTATACTCTCTGAAATATTCATTCATTTATTAATGAAGTTTGCTCATATTTTTAAATATCAAGCTTTTAATGTCCCTCTTTCTGGTCTATTCCTCCTCCCCCCATCCATGTACAACTCTATCAGAAACAGCATCATTTATTTTTAATTGGCATCAAAGCTTCAGTGTTCTAATTGGGAGCTTTCACTTGGCTTGGACTGTGCACTGGGGATACTCGACAAAGCTCTTAAAACAGTCTCTGAATTGCTATAGAAGTAAGAAAATAGCATTATCTAGAAATTTCCGTGAGCTATCTTTAGGACTAGGTTCCTGCCCTCTCACAAGAAAGCTTATTCTCTGGATCTCCTGAATTACCTGGAAGGATACTTTTGAAGGAAGAAGGGTCTTTGTAATTTATCAGATGTAAGACTGGAGCTTGTCCATCAGCCAGGCTACTCTGAAAAAGCTAGAGGCCTTCCTTGGGCAGGGCTGCCTGGAGGAGACACAGAAATCTTCCTTCTCGGGGACACAGCCTGTCACCTTTTACAGTAGCTACAAATTCCATTTCTTCCATAGTCACTCACTACATCTGTCATCACTGTATACTCTGTGACTTGCTCTGCATCTCAGAGTGAAAGAAAAAGGGAAGTGAATGATGATAAAATAGTCAAAGATTACATAATCAAGGGCAGAACTCAAGCCATAAAACAAGTTGCTGCAGTAAAACCACCAGACCCCAGCTGGATAAAAACACTATCAAGAGAGGTGAAGTCTTCTGACTAAGTTTGGTCCATTGAAAGGAAATTATTTTTGGAAGAGAGGCCAGGCCGGAAGGCATCTCACGTGTGGGTCACAGGGGTCACACACCCTTCATCCCCAAAGAGGGACAGCAGAGCTCCTGTCATCAGCACCCCATAATAGGCAAAGCTCTTTGCCTGGCACAGGGGTAGATCTGCCTTTCTCAATCAGCTGTGCACATGTGATGTTCTTCCTTTCCCTCTTTTCCTTCCTTAAATTACTACTTTGCAGAGATGGCGTCTTTAGTCATCTGCCCTTCCCTGCAATTCGATACTTTGCAATAAATGCTTGTTGAATTAAAAAAATTCTAAATGGAAGTTGTGCCATTAATACAGGTCTTTTAATTACAAATGCACCAATTGGAAGATCTCTATCTCAAATACACACCCTTTCCTTCATATTCTAAAACAAACCAAAAAAGTGGGGCGGGGCGGGGGGCAAATGAGCATTTAGTAATTATGCAACACATAAAAATTACTTTAGGTTAGATACATACAAATATTAACACCTTTCGTATTTCAAAACCGTGGTTATAGTTTCTATTCCAGCACAAAAAGACAGCAAAAGGCTTTCCTTTCACTGTTTAACCAAACCAGACTGAGAAAATACTGAACATATTTCCTCTAGCATCTCCAGTCAATAATCTTCATGGCTAATCAGTTTTCTCTAAATTTATTTTCCTACTCTCAAAACAGAAAGCAAAGGAGTTAGAAGAATTTTTCAGATAAAAACAACAGCCCTGAAGTTCTCTGTTCATCAAGGTTAGGTACAAGAAGGGAAAAACATTCTACATACAATCTTCTGTCCGCACTTCCCTTTGCGTGCGAAAGAATTCTCTAAACACAGCAGCAGTAAGAACAACAATCTGGAATCCTGATTTTATTCATTCCTTTACCCACACTATTTCCACCCAACTTCCACTTCAGCCTGATGAGATCACTATTGTTGTTTTTGTCCCCACTTTACAGATAGACAAACTAAGGGTTAGGGAAGTAAAGTAACTGGCTTAAAGTTTCTTTGGGTAACTTTTTCCTTTCTTATAGAAAAAGAGGAAAGGGTGACTTGTCCAAGCTCTTACACCATAAGAATAGAAGAGAGAGGACTGAAGTCTTTAAAATTCTGAGGGAAATGAGGCTGAAAAAAATAAATTTACATGGGAGCATGGGTGATGAAATCAGATTCCTTTCTCTTATGCGAGTTGGAAAGTATTGGCTCCTTTTCTCAAAAGGAACAGAAACAAATTCCCCATGTGATCGCAAAGGGATTCCAAGTTTTCACTGACTAGCTGTGTGGCTTTGGGCAAGATCCTCAACTTTCTTAAGGCCTTGGGTTCCTTACCTCTGAAATGGAAATGAGAAAAAGACTTGTCTCTTGTGGTAGTTGTAAGGGTTAAATGAGATGAGCTATGAAAAGCCCCGAGTATACAGTAGACACTTAAGCAAGAAACTTACACTAAGTTCTCACTGGAAGACATAGAGACCCAGGGTTCAGAAACTAAAGTTCAGAAGTCTGTTGCATTAGAATAAATATCTCCGCATTGAGAAGCTGCTGGCCTCTGTCAGTATCAGAAGAGGATCATATCTGGAACCCACTTTTCCTGACCCCTACTCTGTCCTCAGGAACATTGGCCTCCACCTGAGTGTTAGGACAGGTCACTGGATCCCAAGGAGGCCTCCCTTTCACTCCATTCACAGCTACAAGGAAATCTGTGAACCACAAATTATACAAAGCAAGGTGCATCAAAAATTCAGTGTCAGAATAGCTCTGTATTCCAAGAGTTGGGATCTAGACCTTCCCCCTTAAAACTTCCTCACCCCAACCCTTGCTAAGCCTCAGCTTATAACCACAAAGCAATCTGCAAATATGCTAAAGCCTTCTGCCCTTATCAACTTTATAAGGTAAGTACGAACAGGAAGACACATGGAGAATGATTTATGTGACTGCAAATCCCTTTATTGCTGAGGAAAGCCTATATTATCAGTTATGTAAATTTTCTAAGCCAACAATAAAATCAAACTGAAAGGTTCCACAAAGCCACTATCAACAAGGCCCACTCTTACCAATTATTATATATAACTAATTATCTAATGATTCCTATCTTCAGGCCCTGGTTCTAATATTTCCTCTAAATAATATAGTTTAGTTTTGTACTAGAGTTCTTTCTCAATGATCAAATTTAGCATCTTTGGACACATGGTTTAAAAGAATTGCTGTAAACATTTCTAGGTCTTTGATTCCCGTTGCACAGAGATGTTACAAGAACCCAAACATCAAGTTTTTTGGGATACATCAGCATAAATAATAATATCAACAACCAGGAACACCATGAAACCTCTCATTCGACTTGTACAGTATCTACCATCAACTCCACAAGGAAGGAAGTTAGGAATGTCCTTTATGAGACAACCATACATAGGGGAAAAAAGAGTAATGGGGAAAAAACCTAACACTTTAAATTTTTTAAATGGTTTTTTGTTTGTTTGTTTTATAATTTTTTTAATTTTTTATTAACATATAATGTATTATTAGCCCCAGGGGTACAGGTCTGTGAATCGCCAGGTTTATACACTTCACAGCATTCACCATAGCACATACCCTCCCCAGTGTCCGCACCCCACCAACCTCTCCCTACCCCCCTCCCCCCGGCAACCCTCAGTTTGTTTTGTGACATTAAGAGTCTCTTATGGTTTGTCTCCCTCCCGATCCCATCTTGTTTCATTTATTCTCTTCCTGCCCCCCAAGCCCCCCACGTTGCCTCTCCATTAAATGGTTGTTTTGTGCTGTGAAATGCAAGTAGTTGCTCCCTCCTTCTGCTCTTATTATTCTCTGTATTTTATTTTATTAAAAAAAAATTTTTTTATTTATCTGACAAATTGATCACAAGTAAGCAGAGAGGCAGGCAGAGAGAGAGGAGGAAGCAGGCTCTCCGCTGAGCAGAGAGCCTGATGCGGGGCTCAATCCCAGGACCCTGAGATCATGACCTGAGCCGAAGGCAGAGGCTTTAACCCACTGAGCCACCCAGGGGCCCCTATTCTCTGTATTTTAAATACAATTTTAAATAGTTTTAAAAATAGAGAAAAATCCATATTGCATGCATTCAAAATCTAAGATACCGTCAATTTTCTATTTGCCTTTTTTGGGTCAGCTTTTGTAATGTATAACTTATATACAAAAAAAATACCAATTTTAAGCATAGAATTCAATGAGCTTTGACCAATACATTTAGTTGTGTGACCACCACCAACGTCATGACAACACTTCCACTGCTTCAGGCCGTTTTCTCCCACGCTTTTGTTTAGTCTCTTCACCCTAGTGCCTGGTCCTGGGCAACTACTGATCTGCTTTCTATCAATATGGTGACAGGGTTTTTGCCTTTTCTAGAATTTCATATAATTGACATGATACAATATGAGGATTTCTGCACCGGGCTTTTTTTTCACTTTGTGATTCAACCATGATGATGTATGTATCCACAGTTTATTCATTTTTATTGCTGAATAAAATAATCCATTATACAGGTATGCCACAATTTATTTATCTAGTCACAGTTCATAGACATTTGGGTTGTTTCCCATTGGAGGCTACTATGAACATTTGCTTACACGTCTTTGTGAAGATGTGTTTTCATTTCTCTTTGTTTAATACCCAGAAGTGGAATTGCTGGGACATACACTAGGTGTGTTTTTGGTAACAAGCGGTTTTCCAAAATAGTTGTATAATTTGCATTCCTTCCAGCAAAGCAGGAAGGTTCCTGTTGTGCCACACCCTTACCAGCAACTGGTTTCTGTCTTTTCAATTTTAGCGATTCTGCTAGATATGTTGTGGTATAATGTTGTGGTTTTAATTAGCATTTGCTTATAACTGATCACCAGTGTAAAATGCCACTGACATTTAATGATAACAAAGAAAGAAAAAACGCTGTCCGTTAAACACTGACACAATGCATTTTTATTACTTCTAAATTTTACTTTGTAGCCTCCTTTATTTTTTTTTTAAAGATTTTATTTATTTGTTTGACAAAGAGATCACAAGTAGGCAGAGGCAGGCAGAAAGCTAGGCAGAGAGAGAGAGGGAAGCAGGCTCCCTGCTGAGCAGAGATCCCGATGAGGGCCTTGATCCCAGGACCCTGAGATCATGACCTGAGCCGAAGGCAGAGGCTTTAATCCACTGAGCTACCCAGGAACCCCCAGCATCCAACTCTTGATTTTGGCTCAGGTCATGATCTCAGGGTTGAGGTCAAGACCCATGTCAGGTTCTGCACTGGGTGTGGAGCCTGCTTAAGATTTTCTCTCTCCCTCTCCCTCTGCCTCTCTCCCTCAAAAAAAAAAAAAAAAAGAAAAAGAAAAGAAAAAAGGCAGAAGATATGAGCAGACATTCTTCAAAGAAGATATCCAGATGGGCAACAGACATGAAAACATGATCAACATCACTCATCATCAGGGATATGCAAATCAAAGCTACAATGAAATATCACCTCACACCTATCAAAATTGCTAAAATCAAAAACACGAGAAACAAATGTTGGCAAGGATGTAGAGAAAAAGGAAACTTCATGTATTGTTGGTGGGAATGCAAACTAGTTGAGCCACCGTGGAAAACAGTATAGAGGCTCCGCAAAAAATTAATTTTTGATGATCCAGTAATTGCACTATTGGGTATTTACCCAAAGAATATAAAAACATTAATTTGAAGTAATATATGCACCCTTATATTTATTGAAGCATTACTTACAAGAGCCAAACTATGGAAGCAGTCTTAGTGTCCCCTGATACATGAATGGATAAAGAAGATGTGATGTGATTTATATATATGTATGTATATATATATACATATATGCATATATGTATATAATGGAACATTATTCAACCATAAAAAAAGAATGAAATCTTGCCATTTGCAAAGGCATGTATAGAGCTAGAGAGTATAATGCTAAGCAAAATAGGTCAGTCAGAGAAAGACAAATACCATATGATTTTATCATTTGTGGAATTTAAGAAACAGAGAAACCAAGAAATAGACTCTTATCTACTGAGAAAAAAGAGATGGTTACCAGAGAAGAGGTGAGTGGGGGGACGGGGGAAGTAGGTGAAGGGGATTAAGAGCACATTTGTCATGGTGAGCACTGAGTAATGTATAGAATTGTTGAATCTCTGTACCTGAGACTTACATAATGCTGTATATTAACTATATCAGAATTTTTTTTTAAAAAGAACAAAACAAAACTTAATAGGGGTGCCTGGGTGGCTCAGTCTGTTAGACATCAGACTTCATCTCAGGTCATGATCTCAGAGTCCTAGGATGGGGTCCTGCACTCAGTGGGGATTCTGCTTGTCCCTCTGCTCCTCCCTCTGCTTGTGGGCTCTTCTCTCTCGGGTAAATAAATAAAATCTTGAAAAAAAAATTTTTTAATAAAAAATTAATAAAAAACTTAATAAAGAAAAAAATATGCTCCAATGGTTTATAAGTTAGTTTTCTCTCCCCAAGTAGACTACAAGTCTCTCTCCCTTTACCTTCAATTCCTCTCATATTGTTTACACCACTGATTTTTACATTTTGTGTAATGACTCATTACAGTCATGATATCACTTCAGAGGGTCATGACCAGCACTTTTTAAACAAAACAGAATAAAAAACATAAAAGGCAATACGTAGTAAAGGTAAGAACCATTTCATAATACTTTGGGGTTTTTTCAATCATATTAATCTATGTGTATACTGTGATATCTAATATATTTCTTATAGTATGCTATAATAAAAAATGTTTGGAAAATATTACCATACGAGCATAAGAAACATTCAGGATATTGATTAATTGATTTTTTTGTAGACTGAAGCCAATTTTAAACTTTTTTAAAAGGTCCCAAACTGCAGTTTAATTCCCTAAAAGTTATTACCAGGTTGGTATAGTCTTACCTTCTTTCAGTGAGGACAATATTAGAAAAAACATTGCAATCTGTTTATCTATATGATTACAATATCACAACATATTTCTGTTGTGAATCTAACATATTTATTTTTCCAAAGGGGTAGGGTCTCAATTCCCGACTTGCAAATGCGAAAGTCAGAGTTTGATCATCTGGACTGGATCCAGACTTTTGAATCCTGAAGAGGCAATCATTTAGCACCCTTTCACACTGAGATTCTTTAAACAAATATTCGATGTTTATTTGAAGGAAAGCACTCTCTTCATTTCTTCGATCAGCAAGTCTGGCCCCAAATCCGCAAACTCAAAACAATGACACAAACCCCAATCCATCCAACCTTCCTTGAAAGCAATTTCAGGACTATCTGAGTTTCCCAAACACACCAAGATGAGGGGAACTCAGTGTCTCATGCCCATGATTGACAACAGTATTTCTTCCAACAAAGTCAGTAGTCTTTCAGGGTGGAGTTCTGCGAACTTTTTCTTTCCTGTTACCTTCTGTTACGTTCTCAGTAATGTCCAGCTCCCAGGCAAACTGGCTTCCTCTGGGGCTGCCGGGCTAACCCACTTCTCACTCCCCTTAATCTAGCTCTGGCTATAATAGGAAAATCTCTGCCCTGGAGCCAAGAGGTCTGAGTGCCTAGCCCAGTCCTGTCACACAACAAACATCCTTTGGTATTTTATTTAAACTCACTGAGCCTCGTTTTCTTCATTTGTGGACAAAATGAGCTCTCTGCCTTTATGTGATCTAATGTTGTATTCTCCATGGTTTCCTATCTTTGATGAGGAGTCTTCATATCTGCTCCAAAGAACAGGGGTTATAAAAGATGGGAGGACAGACTTCACAACCATGCCCCCGTTTTAGCCGCAAAAATTCTACTACAATCAATTTTCTTTGCTAAATCTAAGTAAGGTTTTATTTGAATAAATGACCCCCTGGACAAAATTAATACAAATATTATAGGAAATTTACTCATTTCAAGTATTTGTTAAGTAGCCCCAATGTACCAGACGTTATCGCTCTAGGAGCTAGAGTTTTCCTTGAGAACAGAGAAGACACCATGGGGCGCCTGGGTGGCTCAGTGGGTTGGGCCTCTGCCTTGGGCTCAGGTCATGATATCAGGGTCCTGGGATCGAGCCCCGCATCAGGCTCTCTGCTCAGCGGGGAGCCTGCTTCCTTCTCTCTGCCTGCCTCTCAGCCTACTTGTGATCTCTCTCTGTCAAATAAACAAATAAAAATTTTAAAAAAAATTAAAAAAAGAACAGAGGAAACCCCTGCCCTGGTGCATATTTGAATGACCATTTATGTTAATTTGTAAACTTGAAAGCACTACACAATTGTATGTATGTTTGCTTACATAAGTGAATACAACTCTGTAAAAAAAAAAAAGTAATTCCTTATTTAATTGTTAAAATATTTGTCAGACCTAGTATTGTTCTGGCCCATATGAATATATTTGAAAAAAAAATCTCTAAAGTCAACTAGGAAAGAAAAACATTTCATAAGGATAACTGAATTTCTGTAAAATATATCTCACTAAAATGATGTTAACAAAGATTATTATAGCATTTCCTCTCAGATAAAGAAGTACAGATAATCTATAAGATTAACATCATGAGAACAGAGGCTAAAATAAGTAAGAACATATCAGTATTGTTTCAGTATTGTTTTGACTCAATAACAGCCATCTCTTTCTCAACACTGTAAACTCCTTGAGGGTAAGAGATGTGTATCTATTTCTCCCACAGCACCTACGATAGGACTTTATTAGATATTAGCTTGAGGAGTGAAATGTGCCAAGCACTCAACTCTGGGAAATTACACTCCGCTGCCGCCACCATTGTTAGTTGAGTAAATACAGGACCCTGGTTTACCCAGGACCGTTAAGCCTGTTGTGGCGTAAGAGTGCCATGTTTGGCAAGATAAATCATACGCCAGCCCTAATCGTAAGTCTCATCCTGTTTTTCAGTTGCTTTTAAGGTAAGGAATCCTAGAACATTCTGGCTCAGGTTCTGATTTGATTTTATTTGATTCTATAAGCAAGCAGGATAAGGGTAGGGGTGCCTGGGTCACTCAGTCAGTTGAGTGTCCAACTCTTGATTTTAGTTCAGGTCATGATCTCAGGATTTTGAGATCATGCCCCCTGTCAGGCTCTAAGCTAAGCCTGGAGCCTGCTTAAGATTCTCCCCCTCTCTCTCCCTCTGTCCCTCACCACTCAAATGCTCGCTCTACAAACAAAACAAAACAAACAATAATAAGAGTAAGTGTAGACCTTGAGAACTGCACTTTCATTATCATATGGAGAAGTACAGTCCCTTAGCGGGGAAGTTTGTCTTTGGGAGACTGAGCTAAACCACAACATACCTTGCTCTATGAAGACAAGGCCTGGCTGAAAGGCATAAAGTCTCTTGTTTCCAGCACAAATAAAGATATGATTTGAAAATAACCTTTCACCTCTATCCTGGTGATCCAACTGTTTCTGTTGGTTGAATATGCTTTGCTGCCTGCTACATCCAGGGATTTAGGAGGATAATTGGATCACATCTGTTAATCTCTTTGAGTTCTATAAAAACGGATGCCAGATACATTCCTGGCATTGTTAGAACAACATTACAAAGGCCAGACAGAAAGGGAATTTTTCACTAGTCATAACTTCAGGGAAATTATCCCAACCTAGACTTCAGCTTTCATCAAACATGCATCATAATGATAATAGTAATAATAGCACAGAAGCATCTATCTGCCTTTTGCCACCGGCTTTCACACAACAACCCTGCAAAAGTGGATGGGGAGGCAACAACATGGAGAAGACAGTGGACCCCCTTTACATCAGGGAGATGGCCAAGCTTTGAACATAGAGAAGTGTCTTGAAGAGAAATAAAGCAAAAGCAGTCTGCATCATTTGTATTGATATAAAGTTCAGATCAGGGCACGAAGCGATGGCCTTTTGATCTCTAATCCCCCTCTGTCCTGGGCCTGGCAGGGATGTGGGCAGCTCTGTGGTAGCCCATATAACACACCAGACACCCTATGGAGAAGGTCCTAGAAAAGGAAGCAGCATCTGCCTTCTTCCCAAGGTGAAGCTAAGTCTGGCCCAGTCCTAGGGGTTCAAATTAGATAAGCGAGTTCTGGAGGCATCAGTCTGACCCAGGGGGAAGTTTGAAGCTAGGTGCCCACCCAAGTATTCTTGAGGACAAGAAATTTACAAATCTATGTCAAATTGGCAGGTTTATGTCACCCTGGACATGTATAAGACAAGACATATAACCCAAATTTAATCTGGTAACAAATTAACTGACCTCTCCTTTTTCCTCTTTCCTTGTTACTTCTTGTCTACCCCACTTTCTTACCCAAGAGTGAAAAATCGGTTAACCTCTCTAGATTTTACTTTCTTCACTAGCAAGACTGGCAGGGCAGTGGGAAGTGGGGCAGGGACAACCCCAGAGTGTTAGAGAAACCCCATATTCTTTCATGAGGCAAAGGCATGGCTATTATCTCCCTTCCCCAGTCATGCTGGAGAAGTAAGAGGACCGAATGAAAGGAACCTGAGGCACAGACATCAAAGGCCTTCCTACTTTTTTTCCCTCTGTCTTCAACTTGGGGCTTGGAGTCAACGTGACTTGCACCCTCATTGCCCCCATCTGCCCTGCTTATGGAAAGGGGCACAGAATTGGAGGCTGGGAGCCTGGGATCTAGCACTTTCCAAACAAGAGCCAGTGGTGTGGCCTTGGCACAGAAATTTAACCTCCTAGACTGTTCTCTTCACCGTACAATCAAGGGTTTGGGTTCCGTGAAACTGAAGATCCCTTCCTACTTCAATAACTGCAATTTCCTAACATTCCTTACTCTTCCCTCTGTGTCCCGCAGTACAGCTGTGCTTGCACTCCCAAGCGCCTATGTATTTAACATTCTGGAAGAGGCAGAATAACCCAGGGATTAAAAAGTACAGCTCTGGCACCAGAGAAGCCAGAATTCAAGGTCCAATCCTGCTACGCATGTGCTGTATAACTTTGGGTAAGTTATCGTGCCTTCTTTGTAAAATGTCATTAATAACGCTATCTACCTCATAGGGTTGTTGTGAGGATTCAATGAGATACTGCATGTAAAACACTTAACAAAGAGACTTATTGTGGTGATCATTTCACAGTATGTATAAATATCGGATCCTTATATTGTGCACCTGAAACTAACATAAGTTATGTGTCAAGGTCATATATATGTAATCATATATATACACATACATATGTGTATATGGAGTCAATGTGACTTGTACCCTTGGTACCCTGAACATATATTCATTGAATGAATATGTGTTAAGCATACATATGTATGTGTGTGTATATATATATAAGCATATATATATATATGCTTAACATATATTCATTCAATTAGTCAAGCACCTACTATGTGAGAAGCCCAGTGCTAGACCCTGGGAGCCCAAAAATAAGCAAAACAGGTACGGTCCCTGACTCTATGGAGGTTATCATCTAGTGGGGGAGCGAGCTCTTGAACAAATCATTGCAAAAGTACAAGAGTGATACCTGTCATGAAAGAGCCATCTAGAGATAGGAAACTGAGGAGTGTAATAGGGAAGTTAATTTGGGTAGTGGCATGGCAAAAAAAAAAAAAAAAAAAAAAAGGCTTCCTTACAGAAACTCTGAGTCTGAGTAAAATGGGGTCAGGGAAAGAGCAGGAACAAGATCCCAAGCAAGGCTGAGAAGGGCTTATGGGAAAACTGGAGAGTTAGAAGGAGTGGCCATGACTGGAGACCCTGAGTGCAGGAGGGGCTCCAGAAGTACACAAGGGTTCCATCAGGCAGGCGGGGTAGGCACAACATAGCAGCTATTGGCACGACTCGTCTCCCCACAGATATAGCGTATCCCAAATGGAACCTGTCTTTCTGCCAAAGGCAGCTCTTCCCTACTGCCTTCCCCATTTCTTGTCCTGGCGTTATTTTGCTGACTCTCACAGTTTGAAGTCCTCTCTGGCACTTTTCTCCCTTTCCGTTCATTCATTCCACAATTTTTAAGTACCTACTGTGCTCAAGATACATAATCTAGCGCTTCAGCTTTTGAGACATTCCACCCGGGATCCTATGTGTAGTCTGTGTGTTCCGGAAGAAGGCCTGAGAGTCACACCTCTTCTGATCCCCAACAACGGACTCACACTCAGTGACGGGTATTTTTCTCACTACTTAGAGACCCCTTCATTTCATAGGTCATTAACCCCAAGGTAGACAGAAGCCTGAAATAAAGTGAATGCGTAGGAGAGACCCTTTTGTTGAGTAACTCTGTATTACTTATGGAAGTGATTCTGCTCTTTGGGTGGGAAAATTGTAATAGGCAGTGAATGACCCACAAGTGAGTGTTAGAACTAATATCCCCACCCCCATCCCATCCATAAGTCAAAAAAAAAAAATTCAAGTAGCTTTTGTACTGCATTAAATACATGTTTGAAATGATAGGGTCATGGACTTAGACCATTTCCTAAATATTTACTTGGGCCTCAAGATGCACAGCTAGCTCCTTGAATGCATTCCATGACCCCCACATAATAAAGGCTCCCAGACTATAACCTTATACACAAGCATCTGATAGGCCTTTCCAGGATACCCCTCATGTCCAAAACAAGACATACTCTAGATTTGGGCCAAAGTAAGCACTCGTATCTAACATGTTATCAGCAGCTACTACGATAAGATTTGCCCTATTGATAATCTCTGCTTACCGAACTTGTGGTAAGTACTTTAATGCATGTATTTTCCTCCTCCTCGAAGCTCCTGTTCTTTCTCAAAGAAAAGTAAAAACTGAGGCTATTTCTGTACCTACTTTGTTATTATGGCACCTTTGTACCTGCAGATAAATCCTTGTTTGTGCATTTTGTTGGTGGTTTCCCTCTTTTTTTTTCTCTCTCTCTGCCCCTCCCTCCCTCTTAATTGTTGGAAACTTAAAATGAAAATGAATCAGCAACAGTGAATGCTGCACTTAAGGAAATGTATGATCTGGTTTATAATTTATGCACTGACTCCCGAAGGAACTTAAGTATTTAACTCCTAATTTATGAAGAAAGTATGAGTAACAGCATCTCTCAATTTGATTCAACTTTTTCATTTTATCCACATCTCATGTCTAGATTTAGTTCTCACTCAACATTCCTTTCACCAACAGCTGAATCCCTAAATGTGGAGCTGAAACAAAATATTTCTGTTTATCCAAAATGCCTTATTTCTAGTTTCAAGACAAACCATAGCAGAGTATCTTTGATATTCTCAGAAAATAGCCGTGTTCTACCTGATGGTAAACAGCAATGGACAAAGGACTGATTTCTTAGGGAGCTAAGGGACAGGAAAAGAAAGGGACAGGAAGGCAATCACATAAGAGAAGCGTTTTGTAATCTGATGAATTAGTCATCAACTAAATACTTTCAAAATGTTCTAGGGATCATTTTATTCCTGTCTTTCCCAACAGCACACCTAATCTAAACTTCTCTCTTGGCACTAGCCTTCCCATCTATTTGTATCTTCCACTTGTCCCCCCAATGCAAAATGCCTGTCCCTCGCACCTTTGTAGCTGTGACTTGACCATCTAGGAGGTGTGCACATATGGGGAAGAACACTAGACTAGGAGGTGGTAAGCCTGGATTTTTATTCCTCTCTTGCTAATAACCTGGGTTACCTTAGCTACATCGCTCCACCTCCCTGAGCATCAGTTTCTTCATTTTTAAAATGAGAGGGTTAGCTTGATACAATCTGATTATATCACTTCTTAGGGCATTCTCTAAACCTACCTTATTAGCCTAAATATCCTTTTAATTCCAAAGTACTTATCATTTGATACAATATATCTTTTACTCTATTTTTCTAAAATCCTTCCATTAGAATGCAAGCTGTGTGCAAGAATTTCTTCACATTTTGTTCATTGCCGTATTTCCAGCATTTAAAGAGGTCCAAAGCATCGTAGCCACTAAATAAATACTTGCTGAATGAATTAATGTATTAAAGAATCATACATATTATTCTTCCTTAAAGAGGCTCTGCAAGTCATATCTCCCCCCTCAGACTCTGCTGACAACTCCAAACCCAAATCTCTCCCTTTGTGAACTTTAATACAAATACAGTTAGTTTTCATACAGTTTAGCTTTTAAGAATTATCTGAAGAGCTCAGATATATCAGCATCAACTTGTTTTGTTAAGAGTATACATTTCTCGGGGTGCCTGGGTGCTCAGTCGGTTAAGGGTCTGCCTTTGGCTCAAGTCATGATCCCCAGGTCCTGGGATTGAGCCCCACATTGGGCTCCCTGCTCACTGGGGAATCTGCTTCTCCCTCAGGCTCTGCCCTCACCCCTCCCACCCTGCTCATGCTCTCTCTCAAATAAATAAATCTTTTTTTTTTTTAAGTATACATTTCTCAAAACCAAGGGCTATCACTTAGACCTCATCTGTCACATATTTGCTAGGTATTTGACTAATTGGATTTAGGAAACATTTTTGCTTTGTGTTCAGCAACTAACTCAGGTTTCAGTCATCTGCACCTCTTATCTGCTAATCTCTGCCTAGGACTTTTACCGGTGATGAAACCACCCAAGAAACCACCCACACCTTGCCAAGTCTCTGCAAGCAGCAAAGGAAAAAAGCAGTCAAACATTTCCTTTGCCAATTACTGTCAGTGAAAGCATACAGTACCTACTGGTATGAGTATGGTGGTGGGGGGGGGATGCAAAGGGAGTTTTTTTGGGAGAATCAGAATAAAAATGGTTGGAAGGATCTTTTAAATAGGAGAAAGGAGTGGAGAACTTGCCTTCACACAGCATTTTAGAAATAAAGAAGCATCCTAGACATTGTCTCTTCTCTTACCCTGTGTTTGTCTGAGAAAAGCGAGGATCACAAAATGAAGCAACTTGTTTAAATGCACACAGATTAGTAGTGAAAGTGCAGTGCAATCCTACTCCTCCAACTCTTGCCTGGTAAATCAAATTTTCTCATTAAAGTTGTACAAGACACCCATTTGATTTGTAGGGGTGATCAAAAAGCTTTCTAAAATGTAGCGGCAAGGACATAAAATATATTGAGACATATTACTTCTAAATATAGCCTAGTTAAAGTAATTAATCTGTCCCTGATATTTTAGGGACATATTACTGAGCATGTTATAGCAACAGCATATTAAAGATGTAAATATCAGGAGATAGAACTGAATTGTGCTAGGCCCTGACAATTGATTTGAGTATACTTGGTTTGTTGTTATTGTTGTTTTAAGATCTTATTTATTTATTTGAGAGAGAGAACACACAAATGGGGGGAGGGGCAGAGGACAAGGGAGAAGCAGACTCTCCTCTAAGCACAGAGCCCAAAGAAGGGCTCCATCCCAGGATCACAACCTGAGCCCAAGGCAGACGCTTAACCAACTGAGCCACCTAGGCACCCCTGGGAATATCTGGTTTTCATAATAAACTGTTTTCTTTAGATTTGCTTCTTTCTCCTAAAAGTCAAATACTTAAAAAATAATAAGAAGAAGAATATTAACTAATTTAATTTGAAGTCTGAATCAGTTCATTTTCCATTCTCATAATCACAGGTTTTTTCAAATACAGGAATTGACGGTTATTACTGCAGAAACTCTGACTTTGCTTTTATGAAGAGGTATTGTGAGCTAGTGAAATAGATTTTTATTGACTGTACTTCTACTTGAATCATCAAAAACCACTGAATTTGGATGGGAATTTGAACAACACCTTGCCTTATCCCCTCATGCATGAGGGAACTGAGGTCCAGAGAAGTTAAGAGACAAGCCCGAAGCCATAACGTCGGGTAGTGATAGGACTTCTAATAACATCTTGATGGTTAACTTCAGGACTGTAACCAAAGGTATCTTAGGTGTTAGAGGAGGTAACCTCCCATAGCCAACCCGTATCTCTCAGTTCCTATGAACCAAGACCCATGCCCACAGCTTCTCTGTGATTCCACTGGGATTCTACTTGTAAGCACTCACTTTCCAGTTGCTGGGCATTGACCTGTGGGCCCTCAAAGGCTGCCAAGTGATTGCTCTTGGTGTCCAATGTCCTGTGTCCTTGATCCTTCCTGCTAAGTAACTCACCACCCTGAAGCCACACCCGCAGAGTTCCGAGGAAAGGTCATTCCGTGCTCTAATCAATTTCTGGACTGATTCTTTCGTAGGTAGCTACGATCAATCCTGTCTGGGCTTCACTTTAATCAGCTCATTTCTTGACCATTCACTCGGGGCACAGCACTCACGGGAGAAGATCCAAGGGAGCCACTGTTTCTGAAGGCTTGCGCCATTGTTGCTCAGCTGATAAACGGTCTGATATTTGGCCTGGGCAGTATGTCTTAATTTCACAGGTTAAAACTTACGTTGCCAGTGAAATGATTTTGCTTTGTTTGTTTAGCTAAGTAACATCACAAGTGTAGGAGACCAATGAACGTAGCTGGGCTGGGAGTCAGGGGTCTACACCTATTTCAATGAACTGATAAAGATGTCTTAAAAAGCAAACACTTGGAGCACTTATGATGCACCAGACCCTTCCAAGAGCTTTTCACTGACCAACTCATTAAATCCTGAGGAAAAACTCTTAGAGGTAGGTTTTAATATCATCCCATTTTATAAGGGAAACTCAGGCACAGATAAAGAGAACTGGCCCATCGTCACACAGTGAGTTAATGGCAAGTTAATGGCAAGGCCAGGATAACCACCACATACTATGCATATATGCATACTACTATGCATACCTACCACAGATAATTTGAAAAAAGAAACTGAAACAACATTTTAGGGATGCACGAGTGGCTCAGTCAGTTAAGCAGGTGCCTTCAGCTCGGGTCATGTCTCAGGGCTCTGGGATCCAGTCCTATATCCGGCTCCCTGCTCAGAAGGGAGCCTGCTTCTCCCTCTGCCTGTGCTCTCTCTCTCTCTCGTGTGTGTGTGTGCGCTCTCTCTCTGACAAGCAAATAATCTTTAAGACCTTTTAACCATTTTCTAAGCATTTCAAATTAAAGTATTTGGGGGTCTGAGATAATTTTTTGAGCAACTAACCCAAGAGCTAAAGACTCACCCATGCAATCATCTGACATTTGTTCTAATAGTTTACATTTCCACAGTTTTACAAAATAATCAAATGTATGAGAAATTTTCCATACTACTTGGCCTTGATAAATATTTTACTAGCTACCAACTATGTGCCAGGGTCTAGAGCAATAACCATGAATTAGTCTTGGCCCTTCCCAAGAGGCTCATTGCCTTATTGGTGGGGACTATATTTGAACATGGCAAAACAAACAAACAAACAAACAACAACAACAACACAGGCAATGTGTGGTATATGTCGAATTGAGAGGCTGGCAGTAAGTGTGAAAAGAATTCTTCTAGAAATAACTTGAGCATTGAGCATTCTAAACACTAAGGAAGTAAAAAAACCTCTTGGAATAACTCAAAATTAGAAAATTGTGATATGTGTTATGTTTTCTGTTATAATTGTGGTGCTATTACATTTCAAATCTTGGTACAATCAAACATTTTACTAAATACATACTCTGATTAAAATACCTTGATTATGCTTTTAAAAGGATTTTAAATTGGATACCAGGTAAATATTTCCTTTGTTACTGAATAACATTCTATAAAAGCTGCAGTGCGATTAATGTTTACACTTTCTTGCCATGTCTGCTTTTCTTTAAAATGAGGTAGCATAAATCCCTTGACTCTAACAGCAGCAAGATTTCAACATAAACCACACAAACAACAGAAATGCCCCCTTCCTCTATAAATGTACAATTTCTTGGTTATTCTTCATGCATTAAATGTGTAGCATAACTTTGCTTAAGTCTCAGTTTGATATTGTTTTAATTTCATTTTGCACAATGGGCTAGTGATCATCTTTCATTCTTCAGTAAACTATGGTTACTTTGAGTCTGCATTTTTTAAGAGTATTTATTTATTTATTTATTTGACACAGAGAGAGAGAGAGAGATCACAAGTAGGCAGAGGCAGGCCTCTGTGAGGTGAGAGAGGGGAAGCAGGCTCCCTGTGAGGGAGCAGGCCTCTGTGAGGTGAGAGAGGGGAAGCAGGCTCCCTGCCGAGCGGAGAGCCCGATGTGGGGATCGATCCCACGACCCTGAGATCATGACCTGGGCCCAAGGCAGAGGCTTAACCCACTAAGCCACCAGGCGCCCGGAGTCTGCATATTTATAGTCATTTTCATTCCCAACTCATTCTCGCTGAAATCCGTAAGAATAAAAAATAAAAATAATAAATAGAATAAATATATTATATATATATATTATATATATAAATAAATAGAAAAATAAAAAGAATTAAAAACTGTGGATGGAAAACATATCCATTGTTACAGACTGAATTGTATGTTCCCCCCATTCACATGTTAAAACCTAAACCTTAGAGTGTGACTGTATTTGGAGATAAGGCCTTCAGAGAGATAATCAAGCTGAAAGGAGGCCTCTGAGGTATGCTCTCATCTAATCTGCTTGGTTTTTTTTTATAAAAGGAAATTAGGCCATACCAGGATGTGTGCACACAGAGGAAAGACCATGTGTGGACACAGCGAGAAGGAGGCCATCTGCAAGCCAGGAAGAGGGCCCTCAACCAGGAACTGAACCCGCCACCATCTTTATCTTAAGCTTCCAGCCTCAGAAGTGGGAGAAAATAATTTCTGCTTTTTAAGCCCCCCAAGTCTGTGGTGTTTTGTAAGGCAGCCTAGCAAACTAACACACCCACGGAAGGGCTTACTTTCCTCCCATCAAGCCAGTTCCTTAGAGTGGTGCTTCAAGAATTCTGGCGTGTCCCTATTACCTCAAGTCTGCCTTCCCCTCCATGTCAAATTCCCTCTCCTGTTCTTTATTCGGTCGTGCCTAATTCTAAAATATAAGCTATAGCTCTGGTGAGAGGACCATTTCTGAGGCACATGCAGACATGCTGATGAGTTGTTTTATTTTTAGCTAGGATGATACAGTAGTCAGAGTATCCCTCCAAAATTAAATGCATTTGAGAGCTACTAGTTTTTGTCCTGATCGTTCTTCTTACAAATGCAATTTCCTCAATTATGTTTTTGTTTTTTAAAGATTTTATCTATGTATTTGATGGAGAAAGAGTAAAAGCAGGGAGAGAGGTAAGCAGAGGGAGAAGCAGGCTCCCACAATGGGGCTCGATCCCAGAGCCCTGGGATCATGACCTGAGCCAAAGGCAGCCCCTTAACCGACTGTGCCACCCAGATATCCCAACATCCACTATGTTTTTAAAAATAACCAGGGACGCCTGGGTGGCTCAGTTGGCTAGGCGGCTGCCTTCGGCTCAGGTCATGATCCCAGCGTCCTGGGATGGAGTCCCACATCGGGCTCCTTGCTCGGCAGGGAGCCTGCTTCTCCCTCTGCCTCTGCCTGCCACTCTGTCTGCCTGTGCTCGCTCGCTCTCTCTCTCTGACAAATAAATAAATTTAAAAAAATTAAAAAAAAATCAAACCATATGAGTGTATATAAAGTTAAAAATGGAAGCTACCCCTATTTGCTGACTAGTCACCAAATCCTTCTCCAAAGAAATACTCGCCGTCAATTATTTGGTATGTAAAAGTCTTGCTTTAAACGGAACAATCTATTTTTTTTTTAAGATTTATTTATTTGAAAGAGAGAGTGGGGTGGGGGAGGGCGGCAGGAGGGGCAGAAGGAGGGAGAATCCCAAGCAGAATCCACACTGAGCAGGGAGCCTGACTCAGGGCTCAATCCCACGAACCTGAGATCATGACCCAAGCTGAAAGCAAGAGTCAGATATCTAACCACTGCACCACCCAGGTGCCCCAATGGAGCAAACTTTTTATTTTTTATTTTATTTTTTTAAAAGATTTTATTTATTTATTCGACAGATAGAGATCACAAGTAGGCAGAGACCAGGCAGAGAGAGGGGGGGTGGAGCAGGCTCCCCGCCAAGCGGAGAGCCCGATGCAGGGCTCGATCCCAGAACCCCGAGATCATGACCTGAGCCGAAGGCAGAGGCTTAACCCACTGAGCCACCCAGGTGCCCCTGGAACAATCTTTTTAAAAACACGTTTGCAATACTCTACAGCTTACTCTATAGACTTCTCTGGGAAAGGTCTCATTCCCTGACAGAAAAGATACCTCCTTCATTTCTAGAGACACGACCCAGTCATGGCTTCATAACCTGGGTACCTACCACCCAGAGAAGAATGACAACCTTTACAGAAAGACTTCCATAAAGTCCTAATAAAAGAATCCTGGAATTGCTTAAACATAAGATTAGTAACTGTTAAGATTTATTTGTTCCTAACACAACATGTCAACCCTTGTCGTTGAAAATTAAATGATAATATACTTCCCCCTCTGCTCCACAAAGCAATAACCTGTTTTCCTGGTGGATGATCAGAGGCCAAAGGGTGGGTAATTTATCACAGAATAGAAATTGGAGGATCGCCAAAAGTAACAAAGGGGCAGTGATATCTTTGCTCCTACTGCACTGCACCAGTTTAATTAAGACAGAGCTAATAAACTTTCCCAACGATTTCCAACCATACATTACCAAGTTCAGTCTTCTTAAAGCCAAGATGGCCAGCCAGATCCCAGGAAATATGTAGGAAGTCATAGATATACCACGTCAATCACCTTTTTCATGTTCAAGAGCTATGTAATCTGGAGTCAAAAGACTGCTATGTTACAATCTTTGTTTCTTTCATGATCTCTGACAATATTTTATGCAGTTATGTAAATTAACATAGTACCAGGAACTAAAAGAAATCAAGACAGGTCTCAGGAAGAAGAAAAGTTCTGTATCTTTTTAAAAAGAAATATATTTTTAAAAAGATCTATTTAGGGGCACCTGGGTGGCTCAGTGGGTTAAGCCGCTGCCTTCGGCTCAGGTCATGATCTCAGGGTCCTGGGATCGAGTCCAGCATCGGGCTCTCTGCTCAGCAGGGAGCCGGCTTCCCCCTCTCTCTCTGCCTGCCTCTCTGTCTACTGTGATCTCTCTCTGTCAAGTAAATAAATAAAATCTTTAAAAAAAAATAAAATAAATAAATAAAATTAAAAGATCTACTTATTTATTTAAAAGAGAGCAAGCTTGTGTGTGTGTGTGTAAGTGGGGGAGCGGCAGAGAGAGAGGGAGAAGGAGGAGGCAGACTCCCCACTGAGTGGGGAGCCCAATATGGGGCTCAATCCCATGACCCTGAGATCATGACCTGAGCTGAAATCAAAAGTTGGACACCTAATCAACTGAGCTACCTAGGCACCCGTAAAAGGAAATAATTTATAGGTTATTTTTCATGAGAATTATCTGTGTATGCATGTGTGTGTGTTTGAAGCCTCCACATTCATTCTCATAATCGGGTGATAGCTCAGCCTATTTAACACTTGCTGGAAATGACACCGAGGAAATAGAAAGTAATATTAATAAACAGATGCAAATTTCATAGCTGCTAAACTGTGTTTGCAGGTTTAAGCTTATAGATATGGAAAGGGTGACTGTGGCTTTCTACATAAAGTGAAACACGAGAATTCAAAGTCAATGCTTAGATAATATAAATGTATGTGTAATGGTACAAACAGAGAAGAGACTAATTTCATGGCTCACGTGGGACACACATGCACATGTCTGTTAATTCAGACCGAAATAATCACTTTGGGTCATGGACTACCCAAACTGAAAACATCTTAAAGGTATTCTATTTCCATCCCCCACCAAAAACTTGAACAGAATTCCCCCAGCTCCCTCTGGCCCTCTCCTCAGGGAGAAGTAGCTCACTGAGGAGACCTCACGCTAGTCAACCTTTCCCCCTACAACTTTCACTTATGCATTTAGTGTTTGGTCTACAACCCAGCCCTAGAGAAACTCACTCCCCCATTCACTAGACAGCTATTGAACGTTTGTGGAAGCCCTCACGTTACCCAAAGGCTTCTCATTACTAAATATTGAAAGCGACTTTCCCCGAAAGACAAACCAGATCACATCACTCCCATTTGAAAACGACTCTTCACCTGTGAGATAATGTCCAAACTCTTTTGCATAGCAAGCATATGCCATTGCTCAAACCCAAGGAGTCTGTTTCTTACTTTTCTAACTTATACTGAATCCAAAATGGGTGTTTCTTATCTGCAGGCACCTATGCTCCAAAAGGTGATTCAAGAACCCAGCTGTTCTCCGTCTAGTGGCTTTGTTATCTCCTGCAAGTGGCTTCTGAGGTTGCCGCGAATATCTACAGCGATGGAGACTAGCTCGTAGACTTTTAGGGGCCAGACCCAGAATGGTGCAAAGCACCGTGAGAACTCTATCACATGACCTCACCTAACTGCAAGAAGGAAATGTGTGTGCTCAGGAAGAGGAAGAAATGGGCTGGTGAGCAGCTAGCTACTCTCTGATGAGATCTTAACTTCTCCTTTCTGCCTCATATCCTACCACTCTCTCTTAAGCAACTGTATTCAAATCTAACCCAACGTCTTATTATTCCAAAGCATATCAGATCCTCACTTAGCTTTATGCATGCTCTTTTCTACATGTAACTTCCCTTATTTGTTTTGTAAACTCCTATTCATCCTTGAAGTCCCAGTTCAAATATCACTCCCACTGTTCTCCATCTCGTTTCTGACTACAAGTGTTATTTTCTGCATCCTGTGTTCCCACAGAACTTCACACATATAATGCACTGTAAGTTTTATATATCTATACATGTATACGTAAAAACCTCATTGTATCAATCTCCTTTGTCTGTGTTATCTTCATTGTCTTTACAACTCGTAACTTTTCCTTTCTTTCATCTCCACAGGCCTTCCATTTTCTCTTACAGGACCATCAGCAAAATCTACCACACTTTTCTTCCCTTCTGGCCATCTTACCACCCTCTGTACAGCTTCCAGAGCAATATTATCTACATTTCAAATCATGTTTAGAACCTAGTGAGAATTTTCTAACACCCTTAGGGCAGCTAACCTTAAAACCCAAGAGTCCTTGAGTTCCTCCTCGAGAGGGTCAAGAGTATGATATGACTCCAGTAAGTCCAGAGTAGGATTCAGGAAACTGCATTTTTAATAAGTGCCCAAATGATTTGGATGTGAGAGGCTGGTAGACCACAATTTGAGAAATACTGAGTTACAGAATAAAATACAAGTCTTGCATACCATATGTCCTATCAATAACAAGTTCCACATAAGTCCCAGTACATACATTACAATTTCAGTCCAGTGGTTCTTCTCTACAAGTTCTTCCCTATGTTCAGGTTGTTCCTCTCTGTGTGGTCTTCCTAATGGATTTCTACTCATTCTTGAAAATGCTGCTTAAACATCATCATCTGTCTTGGAGCCTTCCCAGTCCCTCCCTGACCACAGCAAAATTAATCTCTTCCTCCATATTATTTCTGTGTCTTACAAACACTTACATTTTTACATATATCACATTAACATAGACACGACCAGCTTAGACTGAGATAGAGTGAATACAAGTGACGAGAGGACTTTACACCCCCAAACTTCTACAAGGAGGAAGTTAGCTACAAAAGACTGCTCAACTGCTAACACATATCTTTCATCGGGAAAAAAAAAAAAAGTGGGGGGAGGTGGGGAGGCTCAGAGCTTAAATATAAGAACAAAGAGTCTTACAGCATTATTTCCAAGCCTTGATTCCTAATTAAGAACTGTTCACCTGTGCGCAGCTAGATTTCACAATTGCCATAGACCCCAGGGTCTATGCAGGGCACAAGCCGTTTGCCCCCTTTTTGACAGAACTGTCTACAGTGGTTATGCTAGGCCCATCCCACCATTGTACCACATTGGCTGTGGGTGGAGTAGATAACTTGTCTCTTCAGTTCTTCAGCCTTAAGATCAAGAGGAATGGTATTAAAGGAGCTATACTTAAGGGTCTACACCCAGGAACTTGTCTCTCCACACTTGGACCTGAGGTTGAAGGTAACATCCTGCATTTCAAGCTCATAATTTAAATGAATTCTTAGGGGACAGTAGGAGGAGTGTAGTATATTTTGCATATGGAGGCAATATAAGTAATTTGTGGCGAGAGGAAAAACTGTGGTGGTTTCCAAAAATGCCCCCTCCGTTCTTCCAAAAATGCCCGCCTGTTCTCTAACACCTCTCCCTTCAAAAGATGGAGCCAAGTTCCTTTCCCTTTACATATGACCTGTACTTGGTCATTTTTTTTTAACAAGTAGGATGTAGTGAAACTGACCATATGTGACTGCCAAAGTTCTTTTTGTTTTTTGGGTCATCGCTTTAGAAGAAGCCAGCTGCCATGTCTGAGGAACACTCCAACAGCCCTATAGACTCACCATGAGGCATGTAATGGAGGCCTTCTGCCAATAGCCTTAATAACCCACAGAAAAATGGAAAAATTAGTTAAATTTTTAAATTCCTGGCTCAACAAAACATAGGAACTGTTTGCTGTTTTAAGTAAATGTCTAAATTTGTGCCTTCATTTGTTGCACAGCAGGAGATAACTTATACATTGGGTAACTACAAATCTTTACTTGTTATTTATTCAGGATCAGGCACTGTGCTAGGCACTGGGGATACAAGGAGGAACAACATAGCCTTAAATTTTTCCCTCAAAACATACTAGTGAGAAAAACAAACACATGTGTTTATATTTACAAATTGTGATAAGTTACTGAGAGATAAAGAGTACATGATGAGAAACACTAGAGAGACATAATTCAGACTTGGAGGATCTCGCTAAGGATGCGGCATTTGAACATAGATGGAAGACAGGCAAGAGTTAGCCAGACAAAAACTGTAGGAAGAGACTTCCAGGCAGAGGGAACAGCCTGCATGAAGGCCTTGAGATAAGAAAGGGTTTGCATGAGTTAAAAAAACATCTTGAATCTCACAAAACAAACTGAGGGTTGCTAGGGGGTGGGGGGATAGGGAGAGGGTGGTTGGGTTATGGACATTGGGGAGGGTATGTGCTATGGTGAGTGCTGTGAAATGTGTAAGCCTGATGATTCACAGGGTACCTGTGTACCCTGTACCCCTGGGGCAAATAATACATTATATGTTAATAAAATAATTTTTTTAAAAAAAGAACATCTTGAGTGTAATGAGCAAGAGAGAGATGGTACTGAGCTAAGTTGGAAAAGGGAGCCCAGAAGCAGATGGTGAAAGAATTTGTGGGCCATGATAAGGACTTTGCACTGGAGGAAATCCTCTGAAGGATTTTAAGTAGAAGAATGACATGATCCAATTTATTTTATTAAAAAAGGCCACTCTGATAGTAAGGTGGAGAACTGACTGGAAGGGGGCAAGAATATAAGGGGAACCAGTTAGGAGCCCCTGGCTGCAGACCACAAAGGAGAAACAGGTGCATCAGCCCAGGGCAATGGTGGAGGTGGAGAGAAGTAGGTTGGATTCAAGCAATATTGAGGGATCAGAATAAACATGACTTTAATCCACCAAGTCTAGCAGAACAAGCAATACCTCTAATTAATGTTACTGAAGGTAGGGAACCTGGGTGGCTCAGTCAGCTGGGCGTCTGCCTTCAGCTTGGGTCATGATCCCAGGGTCCTGGGATGGAGTCCCACATTAGGACTTCTGCTTCTCCCTCTGCCCCCATTCTCCCCCATCTCTCATGAATAAATGAGTAAAATCTTTAAAATATATATATATATAATTGAAAGCAAAAGCCAAACCCCATAAAATTTTTCTATGACTTATTACCTAATATCTGACTACTTAGTAAGCACTCTGCTTTTTCTTTTTTTCAAGATTTTATTTACTCACTTTAGAGATAGATGGAGAGAGAGAACATGTACAGGGGGAGGGGGAGAAGGAGAGGGAGAAGGACAAGCCAACTTCACACCAAACACGTGAGAGCCTCACTTGGTCTTGATCCCAGAACCCTGAGATCATGACCTGAGCTGAAACCAAGACTTGGATGCCCAACCAACTGAGCCATCCAGGCGCCCTAGCACTCTGCTTTTCCTAAAATGACTCTGCAAAAACATATGAACTTTAGTGTTCTTCAATGTCTAGAGAGAAGAAACAGAGGGATAATTTTCTAAACTTCTCTTTTGACTAAAAACTTGAATTATCAACATTTTTAAAAATGATCCACTTGCAAAGCTGCAGCATCAAAGAGGTAAACTTGGGTTAAATAGAAGACATTTGGGAGGGAGGAAGTCAGTTGTTTGTTTCCATTTTATTGCTATATGTACAGTCAGGTAAAAACTGAAGTTACACTGTTTCACCTAGCTACCACAATAACACAGATCATATACCCATAAGATTGCCAAGATAAATAAGCTAAGGGTGATCCTTTGAAAAGCTAGATCCATTCTACCAGGTCAGTTCGAGAGATTTTGCAATCAAGGGGTGTGTTTCCAGCTAGATGTTTCCTGTTCCGGTTACACAAACTCACCACCCCTATGTTAAACACCACGTGTCTAGGTCCACAGAAGGAAAGCCTAGAAAGGACAGAAGGATGAAGAAAATATTTTACTACATGTTTTTGTTTTTCTGAAAAACATTCTATTTTTCAGAAAATGGAAAATTTCTCTATTTGAGAGAGAGAGTGTGTGTGTGCGAGCAGAGGGAAGGGCAGAGGGAAAAAGACAAGCAGACTCCACACAATGCAGGAAGCCCGACGAGTGGCTTGATCTCAGGACTCCAAGACCATGACCAGAGCCAAAGTCAGACTCTTAACCGATGGAGCCACCCAGGTACCCCTATATTATTACCTATTTTAAAAACCGAGGTCATGCAATATAGAAGGGTTGCCTTAGGAAACTGCTTCAATTACCAACATTTGCAGAATGTCTTTCTTCAAAAGTGGCATTTACCCTCTAGAGAAATATTACTGAAATGTGGTCCAGGTGCCACTGTGTGCATCAGCACCAGCCACGTGCTCATAAAAATGCAGATGCTGATTCAGTGAGTCTTAGCTGGGCCCCAGGAATCTGTGTCTAATCCATTTTTATAGACACTATAACTTAAGTATCTGCATTACAGGCTACACTATGAGGGCTTGCATAATTGAGTAATTGCAAAGTTATCTGGTTTGATAGCCAAATGACATCAAGCCACTTCAAAAGAGAGACATTTGTTCAGAATTATAAATTCACTATTTTACTTTATAAGGACAGTAACAGCGTTAAACACATATAGACCTTTATAAATCTTCCCTCCTTCATAATTCAAAAACTTAGTGCTGGCTCTTATAACTAAATTGGTCAAAGAAAGGTCAATTTTCTCTCCTCAAAGGTTCTAGGTCTTTAAATTTAAACTGGAAGTGAGCACAAGGATAGCTGGGTATCGGTATGTTTCTTGATTTAGGTGTTAGTTACAAAGTTGTGTTCTCTTTGTGAAAATTCATCAAGCTAAACAATTATGAGATGTGAACATTTCTATATATAGAGTATCCTTCAAAAAAATTAATCAGCCTCTTAAAAAATAAAACCTTTTTAGGAGTTTTATAAAAACATGATTATTTCTTGCCTTTCAAATTATTAACCTTCAGTGTTGATGGTTGTTGAACTTTAATGGTCATTCTTGTATATATTGTTTTTGGGGAATATAAATAGATGTAGGCCTTTTGAAGAGCAATTTGACAATCAATATTTGGCCAAAGGTTTTTAAATAATCATACACCCATTGACCTAGTAATTCCATGTCTTAGAATCTATCCCAAGGAAAGAATCTTCAATATGAGAAATCTCAACTCCCAACACCCAAAATATAAACCCATATAAATAATCACAATAGGGGAACTATTAAATAAACTATAATATATCTATTTGGCAATATTTATATACTGGTGGTAAAATTAAAAAGGAAAGTAAAGAAATGATGGATAAAAATTCTTGATGCAAATGAGAAAAGGCATAAAGAGATCCTAAGGGCTTCCTAATATTCTATTTAAGCTTGGTATACACACAGATGTTCCTATTATTATCATCATTATTTAAACTAAACACAATTTTATATTTTAGTATGTTTTATGTGCTATATCTTGCAATATGTAATTTTTTATATAATCTAGAACAAATAATGTTTACCAAAAGTTTATTAACATGAAAAATGCTCATGTGATAATGGTGAGTTAAAAAAAGGACATAGGGGAGCCTGGATGGCTCAGTGGGTTAAGCCTCTTCCTTTGGCTCAGGTCATAGTCTCAGGGTCCTGGGATCCAGCCCTGCATCGGGCTCTTTGCTTAGCAGGGAGCCTGCTTCCCCCTCTCCCTCTGCCTGCCTCTCTGCCTACTTGTGATCTCTCTCTCTCTGTCAAATAAATAAATAAAAAGTCTTTTTTAAAAAAAAAGGGACATAAAATTGATTATAAATTATAGTAGATAGATTCTGCAAAAGAAAGTTGGAATCGTCAGTACAAAGACACAGAAATCATTTCAACTACTATTTGACATTGTGATACTATTGACATTCTACTACTATTTGATAAGATCCCAGTAAAGAATTCTTCTAGAAAAACGAAGAAGGAAAATATATTCAAACTGATACTCTTTTCATATGATGTAATTACATACCTAGAACTTCCAAGACAATCAACTGACACGAGTAACTATTCAGTAATCTGACCAAATATTGTCTTAGGGGCACCAGGATGGCTCAGTCGGTTAAGGGTCTTGATTTCATCTCAAGTTGTGATCTCAGAGTCATGAGGTCCAGCCCAGCTGGGGGCGTGAGGGAAGGAAGGGGAGGTGGAGCCTGCTTAGGATTCTCTCTCCCTCTCCGTGTGTCCCTCCCCTTCCTCCACTTATGCTCTCTCTTAAAAAAAAAAAAAAAATTGTCCTAGACATCAGCAGTAATAATAACAGCTAACAGTTTCTGAGGGCTATTTACCAGGTACTGTACTAAGTGCTTTTTAATGTATTTACTATTTAATTCTGAGGGAGATTAGTATTATTGCCCTGATTTAATTTATTTTTTTTAATCCTGATTTTAAAGAGTTAAAACACCCAAAGGAAGAGACAGGTTAAGAAACTTGTCACACAGCTAGTAAGTGACAGAGCCTAACAGAGTTTGTACATAACCATGATATTATATTGCCATAACAATCAGCCATTAGAAATGTAAAATGGGATCACAAGATCCCATTCATAAATCAAGAATCATTAAAAACACAAACAAAAAAAATCAAAACAAAGCCAAGGAGCCCTAGGGATAAATCTAACAAAAGAAAGTCATATTTTTGAAATTTTAAAACAAGACCAGACTGTTAGACTAAATAGTAAGTTATATACATGTTGATTCTCCAGATAACAAAAAAACACGGGGCGAGTAGAGGTGCAGCCTTATGACCAGAGAAAGTAAGCCTTGTCCTCCAGACGATCTAGTCTCCTCCACAGGTCAGAGAATTCCCTGAAGCTAGAACTGCCAAGAGCCCCATTCATACAAAGAGCTCAAATCCAGGAACCTGGCTCAGCTACTTTGAGGAAAGGATGTAAAGAGATCCCAAAGAATGGCACGTCAAAGAATGAAGTGTTCTGCTTCACTGCCACCCAGGAACCAAAGCAAGAGCGTGACAGCCCAGCCAACGTTCACCAAGGTGTGGCCACTATTTTCCTGGTACAGATAGTTACGGGATTATAATTCTCTCACTACCCAAAAATAAACGAGATTTCCTGAGTTCCAGAGGGCCTGAGGGGACTTAGCAGATCAGACGGCCTCTATCACTTACCATTCACATCAACGTTGTTGAGCTGAAGTCAACCACAAATATTCCCCAATCCAGCTCTCCCTGTTTACAGATAAGGAAACTGAGGTTCATCCAGAACAGGCTTCTCTTCCCAGGTCACAAAATTATTTTAAGCCAGAACCAGAGAGCTACTATCCCTCTTCCCCATGTTTCCTGATGATGAGTCTGAATATATATATATATATATATATATATATATATATATATATATTCAAGTTACTGCAGCCTATTTTTAATCCCCAATCTTCAGCTACTCACCACCTACCACCCTCATGATTTTGTCCTATCTGTATGTTATTTCTACATTATTCACTATATATTTTTTTTAAATCTACTCATTTTTCACATACACAACTTAGGGTCAGTTTAAGTGACAGTATCCATAAAATCATGAATGACCTATGCATTTTCCTAACACATAAAAAGAAAAATGTATCTACTGCAATTACAATGTTTGTCTCTCAACCACTCCCCCAAATAATAAATTATCCTTTGCATATTAGGAAAGATCCCCTGAGTGAATTCCAAGGAATTCTAAATTGTATCATGTTAGCAGGTGTTACTGATGAAAGGATGCATGATCACATAAGCCCGGGGGAAGGTGACTAAAACAAAATTAAACAGTTTTGAATTTTTTCAATTGTCAGACACATCCCAGGACCTTTTATAACAGTATACAACAAGACTTTCTAACAAGGGAATAGAGTACAGCATCTCCAAAATGTATTTGACCATGAAAGCCTTTCTTCTAGACAGGATGGGTATTGAAAACAGGCTCTGTGCTTTATTAATTGTCAAAAAGTTGGTTTTTCTTTTTGAGGCCACAAATTATACAAATAGATATTGTAAATAATAATATACACTGTATCCCTTATTAGCATAATCAAAATACTTTTGTAGTGGTAAAAAAGAAGAGGTAGGAAAACATTAATATTTTCTCTTGTCTTTCTCAAAGGGTTGATCTCTCAGGAAAGGTAGCTCAGCTTGTCCTGAAACACCTGCAATGATAATGGGCATTCTAAAAGAATATAAATAACTTCTAACAAGTTATCCAAATCTTCTACATTATTAATAGTAGTTAGTGACACACAAGCTTTCCATTCAGGTTTGTATTTGTTGCCTTCGGAGCTTGTAGATGGAACTTCAAGAGCAACGTGCCCATAATATCAGATTTGATCTATGGGTGTGACTCTGAGAAAATGTGTACGTGACTTACCACCCAGTCATTTTCTTCTTTTCCCCTTTCTTTTTCTCTCTCCTTGGTCCTTCCCCTCCTTTCTACCTCCTTTCCTTTTTCCCACACTCCCCCCTTCAAATGCTTTGATAGAAAACACTGACATTTTGTCTTCTTTAGGCATTCTTATCTTTTTTTTTTTAATTTATTTATTTGTCAGAGAGAGAGAGAGAGAGTGAGCGAGCACAGGCAGGCAGAGTGGCAGGCAGAGGCAGAGGGAGAAGCAGGCCTCCTGCTGAGCAAGGAGCCCGATGTGGGACTCTATCCCAGGACGCTGGGATCATGACCTGAGCCGAAGGCAGCCGCTTAACCAACTGAGCCACCCAGGCGTCCCTAGGCATTCTTATCTTTAAGTGGTGGTGTTATCAGGGAGAAAATATCCCAGTTACTAAGCTAATGATTTTTTAAATATTTTTTATCTGAGTATAGTTGACAGTGTTACGTTAGTTTCAGGCGTACAACACAGTGATTCAGCTTCTCTACACGTTATGCTCTGCTCACAAGTGCAGCTGCCATCTGTCACCATACCTGCTGCTGCAATTTCATTATCTTCCCTCTGCCTTGTCTTTTATTCTGTAACTGGAAGCCTGTATCTCCCGCTGCCCTTCACTCGTTTTGCCCATCCCCCTACCATCCTTCCCTCTGAACAAACCATCAATTTGTTCCCTGTACTTATAGGTTTGATTCTGCTTTTTGTTTTTAACGAATGCTTTAAAGCCAAAGTGCATGAGTATTTCTTTCAACTGCACTTTGAAATAAAATTAAGAACTATGACTCAAAGCAAACAAAATGTTAGTACCCTTTCTTCAGTATTCATGTTAGTGAAGTTGAGTATTAAGTTAATACAGAAGAATGCTGATGTGTTAAGAAAGTGTTTCTTCATCTAACCATACACCAATTCATGGACCATTTTGAGTCTATTACTCTTAGATACAATTTCCCAACAACCAAAGTTTCAATATATTCTTTCTCCATACCTTACAGAGGCTATCAGCTTATCAGGTGAATTTTTTAAAGATTTATTTATTTGAGAAATACAGAGTGCCCCTGCACACAAGCATGCAGGAGCAGGGGGAAGGGAATCGCAGGAGGAAACAAGCAGATTCCCCGCTGAGCGGATGAGCCCTACCTGGGGCTCGATTCCTTGATCCTGAAATCATGATCTGAGCCAAAAGCAAGAGTTGGATGCTTAACTGACTGAGCCACCAAAGTGGCCCTCAAGTGAATTTTTATTCTACAGAATATGTTCTGTTCTCTTGCTAAGAAATATTAGCTAGAAAGCTGAATTTTTCTGAGGTTCCTCACCAAACACTGGAGGTCAGCAAAAATTTAGGAAAATGATTCAGCTCTTGCAAGTGCACACATTTAACACTGATGCACTGTAACATAATCAGCCTGAATAAGCTTAATCCTGTGGAACTTAGGTAGGTAAAAACTGAGACTAAAAATGGTGTTTTCTCCTCTTTCTAGTTCTAAAATTGTACACTGCACTGCATTCATAATGAAGAAACAAATAGCATTTTACCCTTTTGATATGGGAGATAAACAAGAGTTTGATTATTATAAATAAAATTAAAAATATATATTCTACTCTATACAAGTGAGAACTGTTAAAATACACAACAGCAAAAGAGAAAATAGATATAATTAATAAATGTTTGATCCTTTAGGGAAATATTCCCCAAAGGGCTCTATTATTTTAGCAAACTTCTTTGTTATAGGTTTTAAACAATTCAGTTTCCCAAATACTCATTTTTGTGTACTTTTAGACATTATAATATCTACTGAATAAAGTAAAGTTAGGTTTTAAGTCATTCCCCCCCCTCCCATCATTTACTCCCTACTTGGCTCCCAAAATTCCATTTGAGGTCCTGGAAGATTTATCCAGTTAGAGCTGAAAACATTCAGACTTAAATGCCAGTTTGACCCAAGCACAATCTCTTCTTGCCTCTTCAGTTTGTGTTCTGCTACTCCCTGCCTTGCAAATGTGGGTATTTTGCATAAAGTCATTTATTACACTACTAGATACATCCCAGATATTCTTAAAGTACCTATTAGGTGAATTTGCTTTGCATGATCCTCTATCCTGTGTGAGGTTTTTTTTCTAGTTACATATTTCATGATCATGATCTCTCTTCTGCTATACCCATTTCACATTCTCTTCATACAAAGTTTGCCCTCCAAAGCAAAAAATCCTGATAAAAGATCTTCATAGCTCTTCCATAATCTAGGCAAAAAGGACCACACACACGTATCACCACAGGTTTACAAAACCACCATCTATTAGGGTCTCTTAAAGCCAACTCTGTACAAATTGCATGCTAGATCGAGCATGGCAAATGAGTTTCATTTCTTTTTTTCTTTTTTTTTTTTTATGAGTTTCATTTCTTGTGCCATTGCTAGTAAATTGGTGGTGGGCCCTTAAAGGAAAGAGTGATGCTATTGATTAGCAATGTCTGTAATGAATCTAGAAAGACAAAAAGGGATAGATGATCTATTTCTGCCCCAACCCCCATTCCTGAGTTTATGCTAATCTTTCTTGATTATACCCATTCCCACACCATCTCCTATAAAAAAAAAAAAAAAAAAGACCAAATGAATGCAGATTTTCTTACTGACTTTACATCCTGATAGAGCTACAAGGGCAATAATGCCAACTCCCTTGGAGGTTCACCATAAGCTTATTTAAGATAAATATACAGGGCTGAGTATAACATATGGCTTACACTTTATACTCAATCAATGCTTTTTCAGCTTACAGACACCACTCTCCACTGTAAGTTCAACCTAAGCAGGAAAGTTGATTTGGGCACTGTCTGGAAAGAGAGTAAGCCAGAGCTTTATAAGGAAGTATTCGATCATTTAAATGTCATAGAAATTGTTATTGATCCCCTGGCTAGTTGCAGAAGTGGTAACCTACTCCATATATAATAGAAAATTAAACTCAGTGGCTATAAACTCAAATCAGAAACACTGAATTTTCTACTTCCTGCTTTTTGCACCCGCTTCCTAGGGGCAAAGGGGTGGCAGGTGTTTAGACTGAATATACCATTATTGTTCAGAGAAGTGTTACCTGTATCCTTTATTAAAATGTGGTAGCCTGTTTGTTTGTTTGTTTGTTTGTTTGTTTCAGGGAGGGGCTGAGGTGTTTAGGAGTGGGCCCCTGCTCAATGATGGGGAAGAAGACTCTGTAATTCAGTGCTCAATAACTTGCACTCTCTGTCACAGCACTCATGAGCTCTGCGATCTTGAAAAATTGGGGTGCCTGGCTGGCTCAGTCAGTGGAGCATACAACTTGATCTCGGGGCTGTATGAGCTCCACATTGGGTGTACAGATTAATAAAAATAAAATCTGTGTTGTTGTTTTTTTAAGATGTATTTATTTATTTATTTGACAAAGAGAGATCACAAGTAGGCAGAGAGGCAGGCAGAGAGAGGGGGAAGCAGGCTCCCCGCTGAGCAGAGAGCCCAATGCGGGGCTCAATCCCAGGACCCTGGGATCATGACCTGAGCTAAAAGCAGAGGCTTTAACTCACTGAGCCACCCAGGCGCCCCTGAAAATAAAATCTTAAAAAAAAAAAAAATTAGAAGAAGTATCCTAATTTTTACATAGGGCAAAAAAATTTCACCCAAAACACTGTGTACACTGCGTGGTACATGGTAAATGCTTAATAAATGCTACTTATTGATATTGTTGAGAGGAAAATGGAAAGGGTGAGGAGAAAAAGAAAGGGAACATCCGCTTGGCTTCTTTCAGAAGGTGTCTAGAATCCTCGTTGTCTAGAGAGCAGGGTTTGTGGATTTAAGGCTCAACAGGTGCTGCTATTCTCGGAGGCGTGGTGGGGACCCGTTGTTGCAGAGCAGGGAGGGGGTGTGCAAAGGAAAGCTCTCAATTGTGAGCCTTCATTTGAATTATAGGAAAGCTTTTATCATTATTATGGATGGAAGGGGGAAATGCGATGTTAGCATTTGCCCAAGGCTTAAAATGCCACTACAATTAACACATTAGGTCACGGATTATAGAGCTGATATTCGCTCTGCAAGAGAAATGATTCCCTCAGATTTCTAAAAATAAACAAGGGCTCCACAAACCACCACACAGTAGTATAGGGGATTACTTGGGAAAAACTGAAAAACTCCTGAAATAGGAATTTCTGATAAATACAGCTTTTCTAAAGCTACAGCTCTCGGGCCTCTTTCTCTACAAGCGGTGTTTGTGCAAATCAGTAAAACAGGAGATGCAACCCTCTAACTGTCTTATATAGATCTCATCTTAGAAACACACAGTGGGATTGTGGGGGTGCCTGGCTGGCTCAATTGGAGAAAAAGCTGACTCTAGATCATGGGGTCGTGAGTGCAAGCCCCACATTGGGTGTAGAGATTAAATAAAACTTAAAAAAAAGAAAGAAAGAAAGAAAGAAAAACGCAGGGGGTGGGGAAAGTCAGTGCAAAAACATATTCTATGTCCTAAGAAAGTAAACTAACCCTTAAAAACATCAAGGGAAAATCCAAGAAAAATACAAATAACTGAATTTTTTGAAATATATTTTTAAATCTTTCTTCTGTTGAGACTCACCTTTGGCAAAGGCTAAAAGACTTGCTTTGGGGTTAAAAGTTGAACAGTCCATCACCTAAGCCAAAAAGAGAGATCCCCGGACTTTCTCTGACAACCTAGGATTTATGGACGCTTCATAAAATGGACATTTTTAGCACCACGCCTTCAAGTTCAGGTGACCATACAGCAAGTAAGAAACTAAAGGAGTCTGCAAAAAAGATCTCCAAAATTATGGGTGTCCAGGTAAAAACCTTATGTAGCATACAGCTTCCTCCTTAAGAGGAAAATACATTTTATTTCTTTTGGGGGGGGGGGATTTTTTTAAAGTGTTCAATTTGGGACACAAAACAAAAGATGAGATGCAAGCCAGGAAAAGGAAGACAAAACTAAATAATTCTTTTCATAATTTGTTTGGCTGCAAAATATCATTTTAATCCATAGGTAGAATGCTCAGGTAAGAACTAACCGCTAACGAAGTTTAAATTAGGGGCACCTGGCTGACTCAGTCTGTAGAGCATGCAACTCTTGATCTTGGGGTTTTGAGTTCAAGCCCCACATAGGGTATAGAAATTACTTAAAAAATAAAATCATTTTTTTTAAAGTCTAAATTAAACATACACAGTTTTTAGAGTGACTTGCACTTTAGACAATGCACTGCCACTATTCTTTTAAAAACACTGCGGCACTAGTGTAATATGATTGAGATGAAGACAAATGATTCAAACAGGAAGACAATTTTGAGAAGTATCTCAGCTACTAAAATTTCAACATTTTTTAAAATTTCTTAACAATTGACACCTTATACTAATTCGCGATTGAGAGAAAAAAATCCATAGTTGATGCTCAGCCCTCACATTAGATGATCTCAAAATGTACTTGCTGTTCTTCTATTAGAGTCAATGAATGACTCTGCAAAAATGCTTTAGGTAAATTTTATAGCTCTTTATCATATATAATCTATTTTAGGAAAATAGACACTCAAAATAACTTGGCATCAGAAAATCATATTTAAAATTGCTTTTCTATGTGAACAATCTAATCTCATTTCTTGTTAAATCAAACACGGTAGCTCTTTAAAAAAAAAAAAAAAGATAAAGTTTTCCAATAAAATTAGCTGCCCATCTAATTCATTTGCTTTCAAGGAGGTGACCTGCCTCAGACTTTCATATCTTCAGACCTTCTTAAACTACAGCAGAGTTTCAACTCAGCACTTTAGCATGCTTTGTGATCTACACCTATTAAGTGGGAGATCAAGAAGTAGGCCAGGCCAGAGACTAATTTTTGGCTTGAATTCCAACAGATGGCAATCTTACTTCATTTCGCCCTCTACTCCCCAATTAAGAGCTCTGAACTTCTTTTGCAGGGATTCAGTAAGCAGAATACACATTCACGTGTTCTCTCAAGTCACAGGTTCCTCCTTCCAACTGGACTAGACTGATGCCTCAGAGACATAGGTGGGTGTGTGACAAGAAACTCAAGTATAATCAGAACGTCCGCCTTCCAACAGAAGAGACTCCTGAACTAGTAAGGCTTCCCCTCTCCACCTAGATCTTCAAAAATGGGCAACAATAAGTAATCAATCCTTTCTTTGCCTGTTGGCCTATCCACAATGGGAGTGCTGTAGAAATACTTGAGAGCAAAGAGGGGGAAAATAAAAAGGGTAGAAGGCCAACACTTTGAGGAGTAAAACCGCTGGGGAAGGAAGCAACCTGAAGGAGTCAGTTGGAGGCAATTGGCCTCCACAGCAGTTAATTTATCTCCACAAGAAGATGCCGACGAGTTAAGCACAGTACTGACATGTGCGAACTCCAGGTACTAGACTCAGCCTGAAATTCATCATCAGAAAATGGTAATAATTGGGGACCACACATTTGAAATATACTAGAACTACTGTGGAAAGAAAATTTAAAAGACCAGTATAAAAGAGATGGTTCCATTGATAACAAGCCCAGCTTATCAATGACATGTTAAAACTTGTAACCTCACTAATCATTTCAGCAGTGTGCCTCTATTATTATATTTAATATACTCTTCACCCTTAAAAATTTAACAAGTATCAGGATGCCTGGGGGGTTCAGTCGGTTAAACACCTGCCTTTATTTTTTTTTTTTTTGCAATTTTTTTTTTATTTAAGATTTTATTTATTTATTTATTTGACAGAGAGAGAGAGATCACAAGTAGGCAGAGAGGCAGGCAGAGAGGGGGGGGGGAAGCAGGCTCCCTGCCGAGCAGAGAGCCCGATGTGGGACTCGATCCCAGGATCCTGAGATCATGACCCGAGCCGAAGGCAGCAGCTTAACCCACTGAGCCACCCAGGCGCCCTAAACACCTGCCTTTAGCTCAGGTCACGATCCCACAGTCCTGGGATGGAGTCCTGCATCTAGCTCCTTGCTCAGCAAGGAGTTTGCCTCTCCCTCTGCCAGCTGCTCCCCTGCTTGTGCTCTCTCTCTCTCTCCCTCCCTCTGACAAGTAAATACGTAAATAAATAAATAAAATTTTAAAAAAAATTAACAAGTACCAATCCTGTTTTCCATTTGAGGAACTTCAAATGGAAAGAAAACTGGAAAAAATATTTTTATTAGCATGAGTGTAAGTAGAGCTTCCCTCCTTCCCTTCCTATATTTACTGATAGCCACCTGACAGGGTGATAATGATGCAATTCACATTAGGGAAGAATGGGGGTAGAATGTGCGGGTTCCTTTTTCTAGTGTTACCTTGTTTTCAGGGCTGACACAACCTTAGAGTTTAGTACTCACAGGAAACACAGACAAACAGAAATGGTTATTATGGTGATTGATACTGACCAACTGCCAGCAATTATTTTTATAGATTCCTTTTATATTAATCCTTTTATTTTATTTTAATCCTTTTTTATTTTAATCCTTTTATAGATTCCTTCCAAATCCCCGATATTCATGAGGAAATAGCATAAACAATAGAACAATGTTATATTAATATATCCATGTGGTATCTTTAAGAGTAATTCCAGGTATTTCATGTCCTGTAATGAGGTGAAGTCTGGAATGCCCTTTCTGGTTCTCCCGTTGCTCTTTTTTTTTTTTTTAACGTGCCATTTGACAGTAAAAGGAGAACCAGATCAATTCTTAGGGGGTCTGTTTATTTATGAAATAACATTTAAGGAATGAATACCTGCTTATCACATAAAAGAATCGAGTTATTTGCTTAATCTATGAGGAAACGCAGTATGTTAAAATGCATGTATCCGGCAGTTAGAAACAGATTTTTCAAGGAATTTAAAAGGCCCACAGAATCTCTTAATTTTGTTCAAAACAAACAAACAAACAAACAAAAACAAAAAAAAAAACGGCGAAGCAGTTATAATTACACCACGGAGTTTTGCAATCGTTTCTTTTCTGTTTTCAGTCCTGATTTTAGGAACCAGAGTACAAAGAAGTGAATAATTAGTTTGTTACAAAAACACTGTTCCCACCACCAAGTAAGTAAAACTGTTATTTAAAGAAAAAAGGTAGAGCAATTGGGCGGTTCCAAGAGTTAATCATGGAGACAATGACTGTTGAATTCCTTCCCCGGGAAAACTTTCAAATCCCCATCGCTCCCTCCATCTGCCAGCGGTTCAAAGGCTTCGTGGTGAAAGTACCCAACGTGAATACAACAGGGCCAAGGCAAGAAGCTCAGACGGCCGTTCTTAGTGGGAGGAGTAGTCCCCGGGAGGAGGAGAAAGATCTCCGCGGTTACACAGCCCTCCCATCCTAACTGCCCCACGTGGTACCTGCGGGTCACCCGTCTCCACAGCCGCAGGGCTCCGCCACCAGCTTCGGGAGAGGCGGCGGTCCCGTCTCTCTTGCGGTCTTTTTTTTTAAACCCGGGGATGCCCGACGGAGCGATGCGCACAGCCTGGGCACTGCCAACCAACTACTTTCCTGGACCGACTGTAATTACTTTTGGAGGATAGATTCTCCGCTGTTTCCCCCGCCCAAGCCTGGCACGCGACCGCCCAACCACCCGCCGGGTCCCCTGCGCGCTCTTTCCCGACTTGGAACCCCGGGCCACGCGCGCGCGCGCACCGCTCCTCTCCACCCTACCCCCCACCCGGGGCCGCGCGCGCGCGCGCACACAGCTGGGCCGGTCTAAGGTGGAGTTCTAAAAGAGTCGACCTCCCTTCCCAGCACCCAGGTGTGGAGGTCCACGTGCAGAGGTGCGAGAAATAGGTGACTCGGAGCGGGAGGCAGTGGGGGAGAAGAGATGCTGGTTTCAGAGTTAACCCCCTCTGGAAGCCGAGTCTGGAGTAGCTCAGAGGGTTCCGGGAGAGCACCAGGGCTTCCCGGGGCCCCCCGCCCACGGCGACACTCTGCACACTAGCCTGAGACGCGCGACCCCGTCTTCGCGACCCCGGCCCGGACGAGGCGGGGCAAGCCGCGGGGAAGCCAGCCCTCGCGCGCGCCTCGGAGCCCCGCCTCCCAGCCCCGCGCGCTGCCTCGCGGCGCAGGCGGCGGAGAACACGCCCCGCCCCCTCCCCGGCCGGCCAATGGGCGCCCGGGCCGCGCTCTGTGTGGCCCCGCCTCCGCCAGGGAAACTTGGAGCAGAAGAAAAGTTTGTACAGAGGCTGGAAGGGCGAGAGCGGAGCTCGAAACCCGGCAGCCAAGAGGAAGAAGATGAAAGATCCCAGGTCAGAGCCTCAGGCCAAGTGGACGTCAAGCCGCCCCCGGGGCGTTGGGAGCAGCCTCAGTGGCAGCCGCCAGCCCCGATAGCCGCCCGTACTGCCCAGGGCTGAGGAGGAGGGTGGTCCGAATTCGCGGCCGAGGCTCCGTGCCACCTGCGCGCGGCCCCACACCTGCGCGCTGTCAGTCCGGGGCCCCGACCAGCGGGCTCCTCGAAGTTTGGTCCCGTCTTTGAAGGTACGGAAGAAAGAAGAAGGAAGGAAGAAAGAAAGAAATCCAAGATCAGATTGCGTTGACCCATCCCGCGACCCTTCTGGTTCTCCCAAGTTTTTGAAAGCTTGCCATTCTGACCCCAGTTCCGGAAAACTGGCAGCCACCGAGACCCGGCTCTTCTCAAAGACAAAGGCTTGGCAAGCTCCACACTGAGCAGGCGAGACTGAGGGCAGGTTAGAGGCGTGTCGTGGATATCTGAGCCTTGACCCTGGGGTCCTAGCGGCTGCCACCGCCGCGGCTACCACAGGTGAGACGGACTAGGGTTTGGGGGCACTAGGCCGGGAGCGGTGGGCGGGCGCTCCTCCAGCGGGGCCCGGGAGGAGCTAGCGCGCTTTCCAAATTGCCTTCCGTAACTTGTTTTCAGTGAGGATTTTATTGACTCAGAATCTGTCGGGAATAAGCGCGAGCCACTCACTTATCCCTAGAGATAGGTCTTGTTCATCTTGGCGGTGGAGAGAGTTGGGCTGGGGGAGGAGGAGAGATTGGCGGTATCAACCGACAAATATTAAGGACAGTAGAGTGCTTCTGGCAGGACGTATCCGGAGCCTGGAGATTTCGGTGGCCGAAGTTGGGAAGTGGCTACAGTCCACGGTGCAGGGTCCAGTTGCTCGTCCTGTCTCATCAGCATAGTGTTTCTTGGGCGCGGGTCTGACACCTGGCAAGCGGTAATTTCTGCTCACCGCGCCTTTGTCTCTCCCACCATCCTCAGACCCAGCCTCGAACTCCAAGGCTGCGTACCGAGGGCCAGCACCATGTCCACGCCTGGGGCCAATGCGTCCGCCTCCTCTACGCCCGACCGTCCGAACAGCCCGGTGACCATCCCGGCGGTGATGTTCATCTTCGGGGTAGTGGGCAACCTGGTGGCCATCGTGGTGCTGTGCAAGTCGCGCAAGGAGCAGAAGGAGACGACTTTCTATACGCTGGTATGCGGGCTGGCCGTCACCGACCTGCTGGGCACGTTGCTGGTGAGTCCGGTGACCATCGCCACGTACATGAAGGGCCAGTGGCCCGGAGGCGAAGCGCTCTGCGAGTACAGCACCTTCATCCTGCTCTTCTTCAGCCTGTCCGGCCTCAGTATCATCTGTGCCATGAGTATCGAGCGCTACCTGGCCATCAACCACGCCTACTTCTACAGCCACTACGTGGACAAGCGGCTGGCCGGCCTCACGCTCGTCGCGGTCTATGCGTCCAACGTGCTCTTCTGCGCGCTGCCCAACATGGGCCTGGGCAGCTCTCGGCTGCAGTACCCGGACACCTGGTGCTTCATTGACTGGACCACCAACGTGACGGCGCACGCCGCCTTCTCCTACATGTACGCGGGCTTCAGCTCCTTCCTCATCCTCGCCACCGTGCTCTGCAACGTGCTGGTGTGCGGTGCGCTGCTCCGCATGCACCGCCAGTTCATGCGCCGCACGTCGCTGGGCACCGAGCAGCACCACGCGGCGGGCCCGCTCGCGGTGTCCTGGGCCCCCTGCCGGAGCAGCGCGGCCGCCGCCTCCCCCGCCCTGCCGCGCCTCAGCGACTTTCGCCGCCGCCGGAGTTTCCGCGGCATAGCGGGCGCCGAGATCCAGATGGTCATCTTACTCATCGCCACCTCCCTGGTGGTGCTTATCTGCTCCATCCCGCTCGTGGTGAGTGGCCGGGAATGGGGCCCTCAGGGGCCCTTGCCCCGCATCCACCTCCCTCCTCTGTCTGCCGCTTCCTCTTTTCCCTCTTCGTGCCTTGACAGTGAATTTGACCTCCAGGTCGGGGCTGGGGTTTCGACTGTGCTGGACTTCTCACAGCACAGGCCCAGCCTCCTCTTCCACGGCATCCCCAGTGAGATGTAGCAGGTGCTTTTCTCCTAGACCCCCCAGTTTCTTTCTCCGAAAGCCTGGTTTCCTCTCTCTCCCGGGACAGCCCCTACCTCTCGCTGCCTGACATTGGCCTTGAGCCTTCCGGGAACACCTGCCACCCTGTCAGATGTGGAGGGGAAACCTCTGTAGTGTGACTTAGGTCCTCCACTGTGAACCGCAGAAGCCTGAAACCTCGGGGGTAGTGATCTCTTTGTTATACACCATTGCTTAGGGCAATGGGGTTTTGGTGCTTTGATTTATGCATTATTTTTTTTCTTTTGGTTTGTTTGTTTGTTTTGGTAGATTATGTAGAAGTTTAGAGCTAGAGAGACTAGATGTGTTTTGGTCTAATCTGACACCCTCACATGATACAGGGCGTGACTTGCTTAAAATAATCGAGCAGAACTATGGTCAGGCTGGACTCCCCGCCTTTACCATGCTGTGTGTTGCACGTGTGGGTCCCAGTTCCTACTAGGGCATGTCCCAGAGTCAGGTTCCTTCATTCTTTCTTGGGACCAGGAAAGCCAGGATTCTCAAGCCTGTGAAGGGCAGGCTGATGTACAGGGGTTATTGAATTTGCCTTCTCAATCACTGTGAGAGGTACAGTGCCATCCTAAAGAAAGGAAGCTTTAGAGATGGTGATCTCGTTATTGCCAAGCCAAAACCCTGCAGCTTGTGATGAACCTCAGACCCACCTGACTCCAAACCCTGTTCACATAATAGCACATCATGTCTCACTCCTAGAACATTTCTAAGTTTGGCCTTCGTACAGTGTGTGCATTTGAGTTCTGGCACACTTCACTTTTGGGACACCGCCTTCTTTAAAATTGCCTTTGGGTTAGCTTTCAAAATGTTATTAACAGAAAGGCTGAAAACACACCTAAGTTCTCTTCTCAGCCTGTCATTAAACCAGAATGCACCAGAAACTGATAGGCTCATGTGCATAACACCTTCTCTAGAATTTCTCTTGAAAGCAACAAGTTCTGGGTTTTTCCATCTCTCAAAACACTCCATTTCTAAAAATTCTAAACTACCAACTCAAAAAGAGAGGACTTTTCTTTCTTCTGCTGATTGGGAACAAGAGAAAATAAATTTAATGAGCTATTCTTCCTTTCTTTCTCTTAATATAGCCCGGGGATCTTTCATATAAAAATATCATATCTCCGATAAAAGTGAGTGTAAACAAAAGGAACTTAGATGTGGCTAAGAGCCAGCACACAGTAGTTTCTTGACAATTTGTAAAAACAGAAATATATATGATTGGCCAGAAGGGCTTTTAAACCATTCCAGGGCTCAGTATAATTTACCAAGTTAAGTCACACTTGAGCCACATAAATATATTTTACTGTCTGTAATGGCAACTCAGAATACAGTGAGATTTTGGAAGAAACAACCCTGCTCCCGCTAGGGCTCCCTTCTCTGGCTGCTGCCTTATGTTTTACAGTACAATAAATGACAAAGTGAGGGGCTCTTATATACAGAAGAATATCCACTTTAACTGAGGAAACAGAGCTAGTTTAGCAACATGCACATACTTCTAAAATATGAAGGTAAGCATATGAAGCTGTTGATGACTGCACAGGGACAGGTGAATTGTTTTCTTAAAACATCCAAAGAGGCATACAAAACTTCATTCATTTTATGGGCTGAAGTGGACCTGCCCCTGTGGTACAGGGCCATTTATCACAAAGCCTTTGATGTTATTTGAGAAGCTAGAGGCAAGAAACTATAGGAGCTATACTTGTAGTCTGCAAATTAGCCACATTTTAACTAACACATACTACCCACTATAAAATAATAAGAAATCAAGGAACAGTAACTTCGGGGGTTTAGCCTTTAGTTCTGGCTACCAAAGTCTAATTTCAGAATCAGTTTAGTTGTAAATTAATGATAAGCAAGGAAGTCATTATACCACCCACCCACCCACCCACAGTTCGCCTGTTACTGAAAGAGTTAAAAGGGGAATTTACCCATAACTATAGTCTTCCTTGGCTTACTTTTACAGCTTTCTTGTATTTTCATGTTTCTCATATTCAGATCGTAATTGAAGTTTAAAGTTTCTGAACTCTGACTTTTAAAGCCATCAGACCTATCTTCAGTTCCAAGGAAAGTAATGAAGCACCCTTTTTACCTTTATCAAAGCAAGTTGGTTGCTAATCCTATTTGAGGAAAATCAAACCCTTCGAAAACAGTTAAAATGCTTTGGAAAGGCTAAGAGAACAAACAGAGCTTACTTGGAGTTTCAGAAAGCTTGACACAGTGTTTGAGGTTTAACAAGCAGCCAAATTTTGTCTTTTGGACATAAGGGGGAAAAATTACAGTGGCTCTTAGAAGGCACCTGATACTGAGTTACATAGGAAAAAGCAAATTTTAATTTGTTAACCAAAACACATGTCTTGTAGACAGAGCCTGGAATGGAAATTTGAGAAAGCTTGGGAGTTTAATCGTAGATATAAGAAACTGTGTTAAACTTGAGAATTTTTCTAAAATGAGTCATCAATGAACAGAGAAAGTGTTGTAAGTACATTCAATAAGGAACGTTACATGACAAGATTTGGTGGGAAGGTGGTTCTTGTCATTTTGCCTATTCTTCCATGTAAAACCAGTCTCTGGTTTTTTTAAACACAGAAAAAGCTGAAGAAATGAAAGAGTCTACATGTAAGATAAACAAAAGGGACTGACTTCTTCAGAAACATGCAAACAAGACAACAGCCTCCTAAGGTCCCAGTGTTAAATACTGTAGCTAGATCAACTTTTGGTGCCTAATTTTGCAGTTACTAATGTTGAGATAACAATTAAACTCAAATCCTTCGCCTCAGCACTAAACAGTTAACACCGTAGGATTTGAAAAGCATATTCCCCCTTGCATAGGCAGGCCGAGACTATTTACCGCTTACTTCCTTCTCTTATTTTCTTTCTTCTTACTCTGAAGTAACAAGGATTCATCTCTTTTAGGGGTAGAATGGCCAGTTTGATTCGTCTTCTGCCTTGGACAAGGAAAACATTGATCTTTAGGAAAATAGCTTCTTGTGAGTGTTAATTTGGTTGTTTCCTATACGCCCGTTGTCTCTATAAAGCCTTCACCAGCATTCGATCAAGAAAGATTTATTAGAGCAGAGGAAACCAGTGGGAATAGACAGACTTTACTGAAGGCAAACCAGAGTCCCTGGACAGCTGATGGGATTTCGGATGAGTACGAATCACAGTTAAAGGCGTAAGAGGAATGCCATGAATTCAAGTACCCTTACAGCAGAACCTGAATGATTCGATTATTTTTCAAATAAATTTGGCTAAGTTAAAAACACAGCAGTTCCTGAAAGCAGTGTTTTAGTTATAACCCTGGAATTGCAGACTGAGTTGGTGGTAGAACCTTGGACACTGCAGAGTAGCACATGAAAAGAAGGGATTCCCACATCCAGCATCTCATCTGAATCGTGCAGAAAGCAGGGCTAGCCAGTATTTGCACTCAGCTCCTCAGTCTTCTCAAGGGCACTGAAGAATTTCTATCCTTCTGCAACTTGCTGGGGGCTGTGAGGGGGAGGGGGTCCCAGTCTCCTGGATTTTTACCACACTTTGCTGACCTGTCAAGGCTCAGTTTTATGGAATATCTGCTAAGATTTTCTCCCCAAGAGACAAAGTGATTCCTGGAATCTCCCATTAGAATACTGAAAGCTTGAATAGAAAAACAAACAAACAAACAACAACAACGAAAGTGACTTCAGAAATGTATTTTCAATGTAGAGACGGACCTGTAGAAATGAAATAATTTGCCTACAGTAAACAGCTAGTTAGTGACCCAGAGGGAAGGGGAACGGAGCTTTCTTACACTGCCACACAGGCAAGAATTCTTTCCACTATCCTTTACTTAAATATTTTTTGTCACTTAAAAAAAAAAAAAAGTGGTAAGAATTTCTAGTAACAGCTGTGTCAATTTTGGATTCTTCACAGGGCAGTTAGATAACTGAGCACACACAGATAATTCCATTTATGTTCTTGGAACAGAACACAGAGCACACACAAACCCCGCTCTAGGATCCTGTCATTTGTTAGAAAGCATTTGTACTTTGACAGCCAATGACTAAATCAGTCTCATCAAAATTTCAACATTCTTCAATTAGACATTTCCTGCGAACAGGTTTTTCTTACATAGGAAGGACATGTTTTTGATACCAACTCCTTTAACTACACCCCAAAGTTACTTCTAAACTGTGGTTTTGAAATTATTCCTGTATTCCACAGGAGCCAAACTTACATGCATGGGCTCCCAAGAAAGCCGGGACACCAGACATGAACGTTATGTGCCAGGCATTGTAGGAAGCCCTGTCATCACCTGCACATGAATTAGAAGGAACGGGGCCAGGATTTGAACAGAGGTTAGTTTGATTCAGAGCCTGTGCCTGTACCTCTGCAACACACAGCCTCCCTTACAGCTCTCCTGTCCTCCCACCTTGTTTTGAGTTTATCATGTTTTCTCCCAGTTATGTTCCAATGCTCCTGAGTCTTAATTTCTAGTCATCTTCAAGCGCTTCAGAATATTGTAGTGTCTGCCAATATTAAAGATAAACCACATGCACAAATCTGCGGCTCCTAAAAAAGAGATTCCCTTTTAAAATTGCAAGAGATTATACATGTTGTTTGTATCCAGTGAACTGTTTTAAGGTGTCTCTACCCCCGCCCCATGCAGAGGTTCTGTTTTATCAAGAGCACACTCTTCCAACACTGAAAACTGTTTATTTTGACAGGAACTCCAGAAAAGCACTTTCACCTCCCCACATGACATTGAACTACTGCTGTGGATATTCCCATCTTAATCTGGAGTTTCCCCTGCTTTGGGGAGAGTAGCCTTTAAAGTGAGACAGAGATTGCTAGACTTTTTCAAACACTGTGGAGAGCATGGAGCTTTTGTTCATGTTTGTCTTTTTCTCCACCTCAAGTCAGTCTCCAATGAGAACATGCTACAAAGGAAAACTGGTTTGTCTTGATTTTGTTTTTTGTTGTTGTTTGTTTTGTTTTGTTTTGTTTTCCAAATGATTTGACCACCTTTTGAGAATGTTTTGATCTGAACCTGAAATGTTGCTTTTCGTACTGGTCTTTATTGCTATCCTGTGGGCTCTTCTTTCCTAAAAGGAAATTAAATAACCGGGCTCAGTGGCTTATATTATATCGTAAGCTTGCATAACTGCCCCCCCTCCCCCAAGGAACTAAAGCAGGACTTCCTTCCTTCCCTCAGACACTAGTCAAAATAAAATACAGCTGTGGATGAAGGGAGACACAGATTGCTGTGATGTTTCTCATCACCTTGGATTACAAAATCCCAATTATTAATTTTTTACGACTCTCTGGCTTTTCTAAAACGTCGAAGAAATTTTAAAATAAAATGCTAACTCCTAATGCATTCCTGTAAATAGCTACAAATTTCATTCCTTTTATATCTATTTCAACCTTTCAAAAATTTTTCTCCTTTCCATACTCACCCTGTTTCCTTTGAGGTAGTGGTGGGAGAGGCAACCAGCAACAAAAGATTTCAATGTTAAAAGTCTCAGAAATGTAAAGTTTAGAGTTAACCAAGATTCTCTTCTGGAAAAGGATCTTAAGAGATGGCTGTGAAAACAATTGTTTAGAGAGAACCTGTAGTGCAAAAACTCCCAGGTGAAGCAACAGCGCCACCTAGAGGCTGAGTTCTCACAGACCCGTCTTGGGGGTTTTTCCTAAAGGCTGTGCACCGGGAAGGTCTGATACTAACAGATTTAAGTCCATTATTTCTTTGACCCTTAGGAACATAGTAGGTGATGTGAGTAATATATAAACCTCGTGCTTTTTGTACCAATGATTCCATTGTCAGGAAATAATTCTTAAACAGAAAGCCAGCCAGCCTGTAGAACAGAAAAAGCAACATGGAATTCACTGGGAGACCTGGGGCCCAGCCCAGAATCAGCCATTGACTGGGTGACTTGATAAATTCCTCAGAACCTTCATGTCTTGGTAACACTTCATCTGAGAAAAGGCATTTCTCAGTGCCCAAACGCAGCTCATTGCCTCAATAAAGTTTATGGTAAGAAGAAACCAAAATGCTTTGTTTCACTAGTTTTTTATAAAGATAGACAATCAATCCTGCTTTGACTTGTTAGTACTGCTTATGCAAGCAGGTTTCTGAAAGTCTATTAAGACATCGTATACTTCTGTTTATTCTAGTTCACTTTTTATTTAGCTATCTTCCAAAGACCCAAGTATTAATTTTATGCTATTGAGAGCCATTTGGCCATTTTATTTTATTCTATGAAATTTACAGGACCATAATCCCTTATCTAAAATATTTAGGGCCAGATGTGTTTTAGAATTCAGAATTTCTTGGCTTTTAGAAAACCAGTTTAGTAATGTACTGTATAATATGTAGTTGGGACAATATCTCTGAGGCAAAACACAGGAATAATTATACTCAGTAGAATAAATAAAGTATAAATACCCCCATGGTCTAGTTCAGTTCAGCTTTTACTGCCAAAATAAGTTTAGGTCAGGTTTTGCAATCAAAAAAAAGAAAAAAGAAAGAATAACAACAAAATAACTGCAAATGAAAAACTAATTTCTTCGAAAAGGACTATGGACCTGTAACTGATCAAGTTCTGAATTCCCGCTAAGGAAGAAACTGACATATGGTTACACCTCACTGATCTAGCTTCATCTAGACAAGTTTCTCATAAGTTGAGTTTCTCAGATTAACGTCACTTGTTTCCTTCAGCATTTTGAACTTATTTTATCTACACTGTTATAAATCTTTTTAAAATATCTCTTCTCTTTCATTCATGATGATTAATGCACCATAAACATTAATTATTATATGGTATGGTAAAGCAGCACTGTCCTCAACTCTCATTAGAGGTATTTGCCCCTAAGTAAATGGCTCCAGCTCTGCTTTCATGAGTTCTTTCTCCTTTTTTATGTTTTTATGCATCCTTGCCTGGGACTGCCCTCTTCCTTCTCCCTAAGTCAAAATGATTACTAAAGGCAAGTAATAATTATTAAACAATTGCTAAAGACAGAGGTCATTTATCTTAAAGCCACTTTTTATGTGAAGGGAGATTTTTACATAAAAGATCCTAGTGGAATTAGAAGGACGATTTAGACAACAGTACTCTAAGAGTAAATTTAAGAGTACATTTGGCAAGTGCTTTTTCCTCTAAGGAATAAAATGTAGTCATCCTTAAGTTTACATAAATTCATGCTTTCTTCAGAATTAAATCATTTGACGCTCCCAGAAGCTGGCGTATTATTTCATTCTTCTATGACTTTACACACGGAATTACCTCTATTTGAAGTGCTATGTCCTTCCTTCTAAATTTAGCAAACTCCCCCTCATCCATCAAAAACCCCAGGCAAGCTCCCTCCTCTGGCAGGAGCCTCCAGGAGCCTCCTGCCCCCCATCTGGATTAGTCGTGCTCCCCTATGCTCTTCTCCCATTTCATTTAATCACCCTGCAGTGACAGCTGGTTTTCCTTCCTGTCTTCTGCATTGTAGATTATTCTCTGCCTTCAAGAAGTTTGTGGTATTTAATGCAACTTTTTGTGGCCAAACTTATCGCAACGCCTAACACACTGTAACTGCCTACTCTTAAATGATTAAATGCATGAAAGAATATATGAGTAAGTGATTATAGTAAGTGCAAAACTTGTGAACTGTCAAAAATAAGCCTCCAAAATAGCAAACAGGTTGCCAGGTTCTCCTTATGCTCCCGTCATTCATGCCTACTCGTCCTATGGCAGGCTGCCTTCATGCATCTTGCCGTAAAACAGTTCAAACTGGTAGAACCAGTTGTCTTCCTGACTGGTCCGTGCACAGCTGCTTTCAGCACTTGGCTATTTACTGCCTCAAATGCTATACAGACACAAAGGAGGGATGGATTCTTTTTTTTTTTTTTTTTTTTTTTTTTTTTTAAGATTGTCTTTATTTGAGAGAGGGAGCGCAAGCAGGGGGAACAGCAGGCAGAGGGAGAGGGAGAAGCAGGCTTCCTAATGTGGGGCTTGATCCCAGGACTGGGGGAGATCATGACCTGAGCTGAAAGCAGTCACTTAACCGACTGAGCCACCCAAGCACCCCAAAAAGGACTGATTCCAACGGGAGTTCCAGGAAGGATGCACGGAGTGGCAGTTGCTGAACAAAACTATAGTTTACAAGCTGCAGGGAGCCACTGAAGGTTTCACAATTGAGCAGCACAGTTAGATCTGCTTTCTAGACAGAATCCTCTGGTGGCAGTTTGGAGGATGGATTGGAGAGGAGAGGAATTGGAGGTGGGAAAGCCACTTGGGTGGCTGAGGCAATCATCCAGGCGAGAAATGCAGTGGGAGGGAAAAAATTGGAAAAGGCGTTTGAAGGAAGAGTTGGGGTAACACTAGAGGATTAGTATGAACAGACTCTAAAGAGAAAATAGAAACTATTCTCTGGTCATTCTGGATGATAATGAGATTCAGATAGTGGTTTAAAAGTTTCCAGTGTAGGGGCACCTGGGTGGCTCAGTAGGTTGAGCCTCTGCCTTCGGCTCAGGTCATGATCTCAGGGTCCTGGGATCGAGCCCCGCATTGGGCTCTCTGCTCAGCGGGGAGCCTGCTTCCCCCCTCTCTCTATGCCTGCCTCTCTGACTACTTGTGATCTCTAATAAATAAATAAAATCTTAAAAAAAAAGTTTCCAGTGTATTCTTACTAGACTCTATAATAAAGGAATCTCTGGACTTTTCTGTGATGACTGGATGGTTAGTTAACTTACAAAATCAGTTTCATTTACATATATAAAAAGGCAACAGGAGGGGCGTCTAAGTGGTTCAGTCAGTTAAGCAACTGGCTTCAGCTCAGGTCATGATCCCAGGGTTCTGGGATGGAGCCCTGCATTGGGGAGTCTGCTTCTCCCTCTGCCTGCCACTCCCCCTCCTTGTGACCGCTCTCTCTCTGGCAAATGAATAAATAAAATCTTTTTTAAAAAATTAATAAAATTAAAAGGCAACTGGAATAAGGGAAATCAATGGCTATGGAGGGAGAAAGATACTTCATTTGAATTGCAAAAACTTAAAAGCACTCACAGAAAGGAAGTTAATAAAATGTTTCTCGAGGACACTTTACGAATGTGTTGCCTGTAAATACATTGCATTTTTGTATACCATCTTTGATCAAGGGAAGATATTCATAAGATAGTTACAGAAATATTGAAGTCACACTAACTCAAAACAAATGCGATTGCACAATTACCGGTTTTTCTGAGGCTTACCATGTAAGCTGCTCTTTCTTGGCACTTATTAATAGAAAGGAGGGCTGCTAGCTGATATTACTATGTTAGACACTGGTGCAAATATTTCCCCAGCTGATTAGAGACAAAACCTAAACATGAGCATCTCATTTATGCAGGTACGGGTGTTCATCAACCAGTTGTATCAGCCACGTTTGGTGCGAGAAATCAGCAAAAACCCAGACTTGCAGGCCATCCGAATTGCTGCTGTGAACCCCATCCTGGACCCCTGGATCTACATCCTTCTGCGGAAGACTGTGCTCAGCAAAGCAATAGAGAAGATCAAGTGCCTCTTTTGCCGCATTGGTGGGTCCCACAGAGATCATTCGGGACAGCACTGCTCAGACAGCAGAAGGACATCTTCTGCCATGTCTGGCCACTCCCGCTCCTTCCTCTCCCGAGAGCTGAAGGAGATCAGCAGCACATCTCAGACCCTCCTGTACATGCCAGACCTCAGTGAAAATGGTCTTGGAGGCAGGAATCTGCTTCCGGGTGTATCTGGTGTGGGCCTGGCCCAGGCAGACACCACCTCCCTGAGGACTTTGCGAATATCAGAGACTTCGGACTCCTCCCAGGGGCAGGATTCAGAGAGTGTATTACTGGTGGATGAGGTTAATGGGAACAGCAGGTCTGGGCCTGCCCCCAAGGGGAACTCTCTGCAAGTCCCGTTTCCCAATGAAACACTGAACTTATCAGAAAAATGTATATAGTAGCTAAGGAAAGAAATACAGCACTATTTCTGGAAGCATATAAAATCCTGTGCAATAGACACATGAAGGAAGTGTATTAAAGAACATCTGGGCTCTTTAGCACTTTCCAGACAATCAAGTTGATTCATAGGGGACCCATGGTTGGAAGCACATTGCTCTTCACTTCACTATGACACAGGATTTCTGTCACCACTTGATGGCTGGGAAGATCTACCCTCAGTTTTTCTACTTGATAGGAGGATGGCATAAGTTTTGCTATTTTCGTAACATCCAGAGCTTTGTATCTGGCATACAGCAGAAGGCCAGGTACTGAAGGGCTCTATTCCAATAAACTATAAGGACTATCTTGTGATTTAAGTGTCTCACTAAAGCATGAAATGTGAATTTTATTGTTGTAAATATGATTTAAGGTATTTAAACTATTTTCTTCTCTGTGAGAAGGTTTATTGTTAATACAAGGTATAATAAAATTATGGTAACCCCCCCCCACCCTATAACCAGCTGAAGTTGCAGATGTTAGATTTTTTTCATAAATAAATTCAGGCCAAGGTGTAGAAAATACACTGAGACTCATAGCTATAAAATAAGATACAAATTTTTAAAAGAAAGAGTCTAGTATTAGAAAAGAAATAAAGCAAGATACTATTTTAAGATACGAATGTTATAGTCCAGAATATTAAAGTTCTTTCCAAGCTATGTGTAATACATAGTGAAAAATTTTTAGTGATGCTACATGTATTTATCCAGAAAACTGTGAGTTTGGAAGAAGCTAACCTGCTGGTAAATATTTTCTACTTTTGTCCCCACTGATACTTTTTAAAATGTAACAGATTTTAAAAGGTCTGAATAAAGAACCCATAATTGAAATGTAAAATATAAAAGGAGTCTAAGCAACTTGTTTTCCCTCTTAAAGTGTTCATAGTTTTCCTTTCCTAAGGAATGATCTAGAGTATCCTTTAAAATTTAAGAGGAAGGCAGACTGCCCCATGAAAGCCTTTATTTTGAGATGTGGAAGTATCCTGTTAAGAGTTTAACAACATGAGGAGTGCAGAACTGGGACACGTAAGGGTAACCTTCTAGCGGTTCTGTGTAACACCCAGCGATGTTGTACACATTTGAAGGACCTTTCTCAAGGAAATACTAAGCATGTTTTGTTGCTTAAAGTGTCTTTTGTGAATTGCTTGGTTGTAATTAAACTCTGAGCCTGGTAGTGATACGGTTTTAAGAAGCAGTTGTACCAACTGAAATTATTTTGGAAATGATAATAAATAAATGCACTCAGTCTGAGTTCCATATCTTCAGCTTTGAAAAACTTGTGTGATTTTTGTTTGTTTCAGGTCATCGCTTACATCCTTTTAAATTGGAATTTTTTAATTGTTTTATTTTGAAGTAATGTCAAATTTAGAAAAAAAGTTACAACAGTACAAAGCCTTGGATCCACTTAACGGAGAATGATATTTAGAAACCAAGATCTCAGTGTAAGGTGGGCTTAAAATCACATATGGGCGGAGGAGGGTACAGGAGAGACAGTATTAGGCCTAACCTGTGGAGAACTGTGTGTGGAGAACTCAAATATTTATTACAAAAAAATCAGCATAAGCTTGTGGCCCTCCCGACTTGTAAATTCTCCGAATCAGTGCTTCTCAAACTTGATCATGCATCAGGGTCATCTGGAGAGCTTGTGAGAACAGTATCTGTAGGTCTGGGGTGTGCACATTTCTGAAAAGGCCCTAGGCGACGCATGGTACCAGTATAAGGACACACTCAGAGTAATCCCCAGAAGTGAGGTTGTGATTTGCCATTTGCAAGTTTTTAAACATATTTTTGGATGATGTCGGGACTTGCATCCTCACAGACCAGAAGGCACAGTGATTCTCAGCTGATGTCGGGGTAGCTTAGAGAAGGAGCTTCTGGCCCAAGCCTGAGATGTTCTCTTTCCCCATTCTAACTGAAGCCTAAAAAACAATGTTTTCAGAGAATATTTTACCTGTGAGAGAGGCTTTCATTCTTCTCCCATGTATATGGACAATGAGACAATCTTTAGATTTGTATATAAATGAAATACATATAATATACCACCTATACTATATATCAGCTGTGTTTATGGAGGAAAAACAAAGCCTCATTCACAAATTAGCATTACTAATACTCAAAGCATAATCTCACTCATAATTCACTTCAGAGGTTCACCATCCAGAATATGGATTCTGGTTTACTCTTTTTTAATTAAAATAAAATCCACATATTATAAAGTTTGCCCCATATTTCAGTATGTTCACAGAATACAACCATCACTGCTGATCCCTGAACATACTCATCATCCCTAAAAGAAACTACATGCCCACCTGCAGGCACCCCCCATTCTCCTCTCTCCCTAGCACCTGTCAACCACTTTATCTATGGATTCTCCTATTCTGGAGATAAATGGAGTCATACAATATGTGGCCTTCAATATCAGGCTTTTTTCACTTAGCATATTTCCAAGGTTTATCCATGTTGTAGCACAAATCAGTACTTCATTTCTTTTTTATGGCTGTGTAATACTTCTGTATTTCCTTTTTTAAAAAAGGATTTCTGTATTTCTGATAGTAGCATTTGTATACAAGTTTTTATGTGAACATATGTTTTCAATTCTCTATATACTGGGAATAAAATTGCTGGGTCATACATTAACTATATGTTTAGTTTTTTGAGGAACTGCCAAACTGTTTTCCCAAGTGCTTGCACCATTTTATATTCCCACCAGCAATGTAGAAGAGTCTCAATTTCTCTATATCCTCATCAATATATTTTTTTCCTCATTAGTATTTACTGTCTTTTTTGGTTCTAGCCATCCTAATGGATATGTGATTTTGATTTTCACTTCCCTAGTGACTAATGGTGTTGAGAACCTTTGCACATGCTTACTGGCCTTTTTTATACCTTCTCTAGAGAAATGTCTATTCAAATCCTTTGTACATTTTTAAATTGGCTTCTATGTCCATATTAGTTTGCTAGGGCTACCATAACAAAATACCACAGACCACACGGCTTCAAGCAGAAACTTATTTTCTCACGGTCTGGAGGCTGAAGGCCCAAGGTCAAGGTTCTAGCAGGCTTGGCTTATCCTAAGGCCTCTCTCCTCACCTTGAGATGGACATTTTCTTGTTATTCTGTCACATGGCCTTCTCTCTGTATACCTGCTTCCTTGATGTCTCTTTTCTTATAAGGACACTACTCATACTGGATTAGGGCCCACCCTTCTGACCTGGGCTTGACCTGAATTATCTGCTTGAAGGCCCTACCTCCAAATACAGCTACATGGGATCCGGGAGAGAGCTTCACCATCTGAATTTCAAGGAGATACAATTCAGTCCATGACAATGTCTTTTGATTGTTAAGTCTGGCTTATTAAAGGAACAGCCGAGAAAGAAAAACTTCAGTGTTGTCCATCATCCATTCCACATTTATTTATAAAACTTACCAGCTATGTGATATGAAGATAGTTTCTTGTGGAAAACTTGTTCCTGAACATTTAGAGCTTCAACTTTCTATGCAAGAAAATTCTGATTATCTAACTGGCTTGTATTAAACTCTTCCTGGTCCCCAGGGCGCCAGGAGGCTCAGCGGGTTAAGCCGCTGCCTTCGGCTCAGGTCATGATCTTAGGGTCCTGGGATCAAGTCCCGCATCGGGCTCTCTGCTCAGCAGGGAGCCTGCTTCCCTCTTTCTCTCTCTCTCTCCCTACTTGTGATCCCTCTGTCAAATAAATAAATAAATAAATAATCTTTTTTTTTTTTTTAAATAAATAAATAAACTCTTCCTGGTCCCAACAGGATATAGCGGACAGAAATATCATCTTAACTCCATCTCATTATCTTTAATAAAACCAACACGTCAACTGTGTTAGGAAAGTTGGTGGGATTGGTACAGCTATTAAGTGGTACTTTGATGAGAAGACCATGTAATACAAAAGTTCTTTCCCAAAGGGCCCTCTCCATGGTTTCTTATTGGGGTCACAAACACAAAGGCCCATGAGAAAACCAAGGTACAGTAGTATATACTGTTAGCTATGCCTTTGGCATTAAATCTTAATGCAGAAATAGCCACATGACACGAAACAGTCATTTTTCCTAAACTACAGGCATTTCCCACTTTCCCAAGGTTTGCATTACACTTCACTCTTAGAAAAGACCTACATTAGTATGCTTTCGCTAACCCAAAGAAATCCAAAGAAGACTTTTGCTTTTACCAAAAAGGTGAAAAGCAAAAATAGCATTCAGCCTTGGTTTCTCATCGAGCCATTCCAGAGGCAGCGCAACCCTGAGTGACGACAGAGGCCCCCCAACTTCCTGCCCCAAACTGATGCTCAGCCTCCTGGCACCAAGTCGCCAGGGCTTGAACTGTGTCTGTGAGTGTCTGTGCCCTATCTGGAGCTCTTTTGTGCATTTGTTGGCAAAACGTGTCCTAGGTTATCAAAAAAGTCTAAGGTTATTTTGGGGGTTTGAGAAAGCTCAAAAATTTTTCCATATAAATTAATGGTCATTGCTTCTTCACTTCACACCATTTCAACTTATGAAAGATTTAGCAGCAATGCTTTCCTTCCAGACAGCAGTGAACCTGTCCTTGTGATCACTTCAGAACAAAATACACCATAAAGTGTGTTTTCTTCCACGGCCTTCCCTACCACGTGCCCTTCCCAGCACCTCCAAACCTGAGTCTCAGATGCCACAAGTATGATTGCAAGGTGGCTCTCCAGATACACAAGAAATGGAACCAGAGAGAAAGAGACTCAGCAAAAGAGCACATTTCATCCTGCTGTTTAGCATGGAGCTGTCCTGGGGCACCTGGAGCTTTAGCTGCAGGCTGGAGGCACTCTGGGAAAAAAGAAAGAAAGATGGTTGGGCCTCTGATTCTCATATCAAAATCAATGTCTCTACTGTTCATTCATTACCCTATCTTTATCTTTCTAGGTCACCCACCGCATTCCACAGCATGGGAGCCAACAGAAGAGTCCACCAAACATTCCTATGTCCAGAAAACGTTTAACCTTGGCAAGTCCACACACAAAATCTGAATAATTAGGTCAATATTTTTTTTTTTTGAGAAGGGGTGAAACAAGATTCCATGCAAGGGAGAAGCAAAGAGAATTCGGAGAACAATGATGAAAGAGCTCAAGGCAACAGCCCTGTAGCAGGCCAGGAGGGCGTGCATCTAGACTGAGGCAGGAGAGGGCTCTAGGATCTCTCTAAGTTTTAAAAAAAAAAAAAATTAACAGATTAGTTAATGTTGGGCAATATTGAGAATAGTATTACATTTCTATTAGGCAGTGAAGGGAAAAATTAGTAATATATATATGGAAAACTACAGAAAAACAACAAAAGTAATTATCAACTCCGTATGCAACAAAGTACAAAAAAAGGTAAACTGATAATATTCGAGGCCAGATTAACTCTGTGTGATAATTACGTATCTTATTAAATAATGAATATAGATTGAAGCCAAAATGATAATCAGTTTTATTGGGAATGGAGGCAGAAGTGGTGAATAAATATATTGGGGGGAATGTAAGAGAGCTAAATCATATCCATCTATAATAAGAAATCAAAGTCATGGGGCGCCTGGGTGGGTGTCAGTCAAGCCTCTGCCTTCAGCTCAGGTCATGAGCTCAGCGTCCTGGGATCCAGCCCCATGTCAGGCTCCTTGATCATCGAGGAGTCCACTTCTCCCACGCCCTCTACCCCTCTACCCCCTCACCTCCCACCCCGCTCCTGTGTTCTCTCTCTCTCTCAAATAAATAAAATCTTTT
>PISX010009986.1:0-72647 GCA_004024625.1 Mellivora capensis | reverse complement strand
ACCCCAATGTTTATAGCAGCAATGGCCACGGTCGCCAAACTGTGGAAAGAACCAAGATGCCCTTCCACGGATGAATGGATAAGGAAGATGTGGTCCATATACACTATGGAGTATTATGCGTCCATCAGAAAGGATGAATACCCAACTTTTGTAGCAACATGGACGGGACTGGAAGAGATTATGCTGAGTGAAATAAGTCAAGCAGAGAGAGTCAATTATCATATGGTTTCACTTATTTGCGGAGCATAACAAATAACATGGAGGACATGGGGAGATGGAGAGGAGAAGGGAATTGAGGGAAATTGGGGGGGAGATGAACCATGAGAGACTATGGACTCTGAAAAACCACCTGAGGGTTTTGAAGGGGCGGGGGTGGGAGGTTAGGGGAGCCAGGTGGTGGGTATTATGGAGGGCACGCATTGCATGGAGCACTGGGTGTGTTGAAAAACTATGAATTCTGTTATGCTGAAAAGAAATGAAATTTTTTAAAAAATTAAAAAAAAACCATCATGGGCAGGGTTACTCTCTACAGACAAAAGTACCCTCTAGTTGTCCAGAATTTGAACCCGGAAGTTGTTAAAGTCACCTTAAATGGATTCAAAATATCCAAGGAGGGTCCTTTCTGTATGCAAGTCCTCTTCTGAAGACCCCAGAGGAAGCTGGAAAGTGCCTGGTGCCTGACCCAGGACCCTGATTGGTCAGATGGTGAAGGACACAGAGGCAGAGGCAACAAATGAGGGGGTGAGGAGAGGGGGCAGTGCAGGAGATGAAAGAGGAGAACGTGAGAGGGGATGGAGAAAGGGCTCAGGCACGAGAAATAAAATAAAAGAGGGAAGGAGAGACAACCGCCAGAGGAACAGAGGACTATGAGAAGGAAACTAATCTCTAGAGAAAGATTTACTGATTTATTGAGAATACCTCATTCTGCCTTTCTAGGCTTAAATATTTTCTTAGAGCTTCTATAAAAAGAGGGTACCTCTGAAACGAAGATTTGATCTATAAGTTCCCCAAATTTGAAACATTCTTGTAGTCACGGGAGATTTGGGTTGTTGTTATTCTTGGGTGTTTTTTCTGTTTCTATTTTTTCCCAAAGCCCCTTGGGCTATAAGATTATCTTAATATTTGTGTTTTTACTAAATTTGTCCTTACATTTTTTTTTTTTTTACTTAAAACTTAAAGAGGCATGTGCTGCTGCCTCAGTTGGTAGAGCACGTGACTCTTGATCTTGGGGTCCTGAGTTCAAGCCTCAGGTTGGGCATAGAGATTATTTAAAAAACAAATAAATAAAATATTAAAAGAAAGTCTTTCATTTAGATAAAAAACTTCAAAATTTTTCATATCAGTAATTAAATGGAAAGCCAGTATTATCAAAAAAAAAGCCAGTATTATCTGCCAAGAATAAAAGGCAATGACAAAAATAAACAAAATGGAAACAAATAAAGCATTAAACTCTAGCAAGAGAGAGTTTGAGATTAGCATCTGTTAGCAATATGCTAAAGAAACAAAGGAACTAAATGAGACTTGTTCTTTAATGTAATCAAAAAGAATGAAAATTGAAATGGGAAAAAATGTATTCTCACTTTGTGAGTCAATGTTTGTTCAGTGTCCAAATACCACTCAAAATCATTTTGTCTTACACCTCTTAAAATTAATTGTATCCATTCCACCCTTTGGAGAGTACAGGGGCTATGAACATTTCATTCCTTAGAAAGGACTATGGTCTTTACACATTATACATTTTCTCAGAGACCAGAAAACAATGGTAACCAGACTTAGTCTACCTGAGCCCCCTCCCTAGGGGCTAATCATCTCTGTGGGTTCAGAGTTTCTAGAGGAAGGCCTAAGACCAGAGCTTGAAAAAGTGTCACTGCAGGGAAATGCTGCCAAGGAGACACTGGCCCCAGAATGACATCCCATCATTCCTGTGCTGTCCAATATGGCAGCCTCCAGACACATGTGGCTACTGAGCACTTAAAAATGGCTAGTTAAAACTGAGATGTGCTATCAGTGTGGAATACACAGCAGACTGTTTTTAAGACCATACAAAAACTCATAAAATCTCACTAATAATTTCATAACAATTACATGTTGAAATAATATTTTGGATGTATTGAGTTTAATAAAACATTAAAGCTAAGTTCACTTCTTTTTTTAATATTTATTTATTTATTTATTTGAGAGAGAGAGCATGCAAGTGGGGAGAGAGGGAGAGAATCTCAAACAGACTCCCCACTGAGCGGGGAGCCCAACTCAAGTTTCAATTGCACAATCCCCCAACTCATGAAATCATGATCTGAGTTACACCAAGAGTCAGACACTGAGCTGACTGACCAACCAGGTGCCCCTACTTGTTTCTTTTTAAATTTTAAATTATTTAAACCAATTTAAGACTCACAGAAAAGTTGCACAGCTATATGGAGTTCCCATATAATCTCCACCTTGCTTCCTCTCAATTAATATCTTACATAACCATAGTACAATTCTCAAAACCAAAAAATTAGCATTGATATGATACTATTAACTACAAATTATACTCACTTTCACCACTTATTTCTACTGATTTTGCTCTGTTTTGATTTGTTTCCAGGATCAAATCCAAGATGCCGCATGGAATTTGGTTGCCATGTTTCTTTAGTCTCAATCTGTGACAGTTCCTCAGTCTTTCCTCACCCTTCATGAACCTAATGCTGTTGAAGAACACTTTATCTTTTATTTTGCAGAACAGCCCTCAGTTTAGGCTTATCTGTGTTTTCTCTTTATTGGAATGAGGCTTTCACTTTGGGGCAAGAAAAATTACAGATGAGAATTGTCCTTTCCAGTGCATCCTACCAATGGATTTAGGGTGTTACTATGCCTTATTACTGCTGACTTTCACTTTTATTTAGTGTGGCTACTACAAAAGCTTTAATCACGTAAGTGGTCACAGTATTGTTCTATTGGGCAGTGCTGGTTGACACCACACATAAAATAATTAAGTATATGACTTAAAAGAGCATGTTCACAGTAGAAAATGTAGGGATTTAATTATCTTTGATTTTCTAGGCTCTTTTGATGTATTTCTCCTTTTAATACTGATAACAACCAAGGTTTATTGAGAATCTACTATATGCCAGACTCTTTTGTAAACACTTACTTGTATTAAGTCAGTTAATCCCAGGGCATCTGCATGGCTTAGTCTGCTAAGCATCTGCCTTTGGCTCAGGTCATGATCTCAGGGTTCTGGAATCAAGCCCCACATTGAGCAGCACATCAAGCTCCCTGCTCAGTGTGAAGCCTGCTTCTCCCGCTCCCTCCAGCCCTTCTCCCTAGTTGTGCTCTCTGTCTCAAATAAATATAAGTAAAATCTTTAAAGTCATTTAATTCCTACAAAATCATTTAATCCCTAAAAAATCCGATAAGGTATATGTTGCTATTATCCCTGCTTAGCAAGCAAGGAACCTGAGTAACAAATAGGTTGTAAGTTGTACAACATCCTTCTGCTTGTTAAGTAGCAGGTTAGAATCAGAAATATGGGGAGGTGATCCCAGAGTCCAGGCTTATACCCACTATACTTTCTTGAAGCCACAGCATCATTAATTCAAATCCCACAACCCAAGCTTTACCAACTGTAAACTCTGTTTTAACTTTGCCCTCTATCTATATGACATAGCGAGAGAATTGACGTTTACTCAAGCTTCTATACACTGTGCTAAGACCTTAACACACCTCTCATTTGATGCTCAGAGTGTTTCCATTTTGCCAGATATGAAAACTGCAGCTCAAGAAAATAGCAACGGGCGGAGGCTGGGATTCACATATTTCACTCTTACCGTTATGTATTCTCCAGTTGCCTCAGTTGCCTAAGTGTTTCATCTTATCAGCTTTTTCATGTTAAAAAAAAAAGATTTTTCAGATTAAAAAGAGTTCTTTATAGTTAAACATACTTGGAAGTGTCAGGGTAGCTCATATTACTAGGTACTAAAGAAAAAATAGTTTTTCTATATGTTTCCTGCTTTGAAGCCCCAAAATTCATTTGTATTGCACAACTTCCGACAGTTTCCAAATATCGCCACTAAGAGGTGCTGCTGAATCACACTTAACTCGCAAAATGAAAAAATAAAAAATACCCACCAACTAGTTCCATAGGCATGCGTGCAATGCGGTGTAAAAAGAAAGGTTTTTGTTTTGTTTTTTTAACAGTTTGCCGTATAGGCCCATAAAGCTAACTCAGTAAATCCCTGTATTGCCAACAAAAGCAAGAAAATCTCTGCAAGAAGAGAGGGATAAATCTATGTAGTGATACCTTCCCTTGAATTCTGTTGAAAGAATTTTGTGTTTGCTTTGAAAGATGACTACCTGAAAACCTATACATTTTTTATCTTGCTTTGCTTTGGGGAGGTTAGTGGGAGAGTTTCCACTCAGAGATCTGAGAAGGAAACCAGGATGTTCTTGAAGAATTGCAATACCCCAGTGAAGGCAGGAAAACCAGCTCATATCCACACGCAACTGCCCACCTCATCTTGGTCCCGTTTCTCTGTTCTCTAACTGCAAATGCATTTCATAGTTTTCCTCCTGTGCTCGCATGACCAGAAGAAAATCTGTAGTCTTCTCAAAGGTTCTTGAAACTTAAAACAAAATGTATATTTCCACCTACAGGAAGGAAACAAAACAAGGTTGCAAAGGCTACTGAGAACAGAGAATGCCCCCAGCCCCTGCTGGGATAGGTGATGAACCACTTGAAGAGAACGGACAGTCGGGACGCAGGCACACTTCAGCTCACTGAAAGCATGCACTTTGGTAGCTCATGGGCAGGTCCATGTCGGGAATTGTGAGAACCGTGAAGGATGGTTAGAGCTGTTGGATGGCCAAAGCCACTCGTAGCCTGGACCATGTGCAGCAAGGGCAGCGGGAGGCAGCCTGCACTGAGCACACAGTGCCCATTCTGCCCCCGTTGACCATTCCTTACCTTTATTACTCTCAAGCAACACTTGAAGGTGGGTATTAGAATCCCTGTTTTCCACATGAACATGGGGATTAAACAGCTCATGGTAACCGCCAAAGTCACACAGCAGGTAACTGGCAAAGATAAGCTGAATGGCTTCGAGACCCATGTCCTTTCACGTTACTTGCTTGTCCCCATTTCAGTGTGCCTGTCCCTCTTCCAAGTGTGCCACATGCATCATGCCACTTACACCCATGTCAAGTGTAACAGATAAGTACAGTTGTTTGCATTTTGAAGATGAGGCACGTGGAACACAGAGAAACTAAGCAGTCTGTCCACAGTAATGAACATAACTGCAAAGAGATGGACATAGATTCAAAACCAGACCGTGGGGTTCCCGACTGTTGCTCTGAACCAAAGTACCACACAGGGTACCCTCATGGCCCCACAGCAGGTGCTCATGCATATCCTGAGTTACAAATCCCTAGGCCAAAGGCCATGACTGCCAAAAGGGGGTGGCTCTCCCACTGCTGGATGTGAGATCAAGTAGTCCTGGTTTAGAACCTAGTATTTTCTAAGTTTCATGTTAGTGCTATGTGTGTGATACCATTTGGTTCTCACAGTAGTCCTTAGAGAAAGGAATAATTATCCTCATGTTTAGGTGGGAAAACCTGTGCCAGAAAGTTACTTAACCTACCCAAGGACATGCAATTAATAAGAGGCAAGACTAAAACGTAACATCTGTTTAACTTGGAGGCATTTCCATGAAATACTGTTGAATAAGAGAAGTCAAAAACAAAAGAGTGCATGCAATGAACATGTGTAATGAATTATATCATTTTGGGGAAAAAATAGAAGGATACATCTTAAACTGTTCATCTAGGTTATAGGAGAAAGTGTGGTAAGAATGTAAAAAGTACAGACATTACACTCATATGCATCTATGAAAATTATGCATGTGTGTAAGCATGTGCATATGTATAAATAGTTAAGAAATTTATGCAGAAGTTATAATAAATAAAAATAAAATAGTTTAATATTTGACAAAATTCAAAAGCCATTTCTAAAAAGTTCTTAGTATACTTTACTGTTATGTATGTGTTTTTCTAATCTTGGATTATTAACAGAAATCAAAAGCAAACACTATATTTAAGATTAAAATCCTGGGTATATTCAAATTAAAGTCAGGAACAAGACCCAGGAATTCAGCTATCATACTCTGGTTACTCAACATTATTCCAGAAGTTCTGTTTAATGCAATAAGACTAGAAAGGGAATTAAGGAGTGAGTCCCTTAAAAGGGAAAACACAAAATTACACATGCAAATAATTGAGTTATAAAAGAAAAATAAACCTGCATATATCAATGCAACAATGACTTCACATAACATAGAACCAAATCTAGATAGCATTTTAACTGAAAAAAAAAATGAACACTGGTGCATTTTAATTCCTCTACTACCTACTGATTTCTACCCATCCATGTTATTATGTTTCTCTAAGCCCTTACCATTTTCTTCCTTTCCTTACTCATAATCAAAGTTCACTTTTCCCCTTCGTAGAAGAAAAAAGACATCCCCCCTAACTAATGCACACTAAACTATGAATAATCACTAAATTCTCATATTATCCCAAATATATTTCTTTATACATATTTTTATTATTAATATACCTTATGTTTTAGAGCAGTTTTTAAGTTCACAACAGAAATGACTGGAAAGTACAGAAAGTTTTCATAGACCCCACATCCCCACGAATGTACAACCTCCCCTACCATCAAAATCTCACAACAGAGTGATACATTTATAACAATCAGTGAACCTACATTGATATATCATTATTACCCAAAGTTCATAGTTTATAATAGGATTCATTCTTGGTGTTTTACTTTCTATGCATTAAACATTTTGACAAATGTTTAATGACATGTATCCATCATCGTAGTATCATAGAATAGTTTCAATGGCCTATAAATCCTCTGTGCTATAACTATGAATTATTCCCTCTCTCTTAACCCTGGGGGGGGGGGTGTTGTCTCCATAGTTTTCCATTTTCATGCAGTATGTAGCCTTTTTAGATGGGATTTTTTTTTTTACTTTGTAATATTCATTTATGTTTCCTTCATGTCTTTTCATGGCTTGATAATTCATTTCTTTTTAACACCAAATAATACTCCATTATTTGGATGTACTAGTTTATCCATTCACCTACTGAATGACATCTTGGTTGCTTTCGTGTTTTGGCAAGCATAAATAAAGATGCTATAAATATCTATGGGAAGGTTTTTGTGTGGACCTAAGTTTTCAGTTCATTTGGGTAAATACCAAGGAGCCCAATTGCTAGTCTATATGGTAGGAGTATGTTTAGTTTTTAAAGAAAATGTCAAACTATCTTCCAAAGTGGCTGTACCATTCTGCATTCCCATCAACAATGAGTGAGAGTTGCCTTACATTACATCTTTGCCAGCATTTCATGTTGTCAGTGTTCCAGTTTGGGCCATTCTAATAGGTGTGTAGTGGGATCTCATTGTTGTCTTACTTTGCAATTCCCTGATGACCTATGGTGTGGAGTATCTTTTCATATGTTGCCATCTGTGTATTTTCTTTGGTAAGGTCCCTGTCCAGGTCTTTTCCCACTGTTTAAATCGGGTTGCTTTTCTTATTGTTGAGTTTTAAGAATTCTTTGCATATTTTGGATAACAGTTCTTTATCTGATGTGTCTTTTGCAAATATTCTCTCCCAGTTTGTGACTCGTCTTCTCAATTCCTTGATATTCTCTTTCACAGAGCAGACATTTTAAATTTTAATGAAGTCTACATTATCAGTTATTTCTTTCAGGGATCATGCCTTTGATGTATATCTAAAAAGTTATTGTCACACCCAAGACCGTGTAGGTTTTTCTCCTACGTTATCTTTTGGGAGTCTTACGGTTTTATGCTTAACATTTAGGTCTGTTTTCCATTTTGAGTTAAGTTTTGTTATGAGTTTAAGATCTGTGTCAAGATTTACTATTTTTCATATGGATGCCCAGTTGTTTCAACATAATTTGTAGAAGAAATTATCTCTTCTCCACTGTATTGCCTTTGCTCCTTTGCCCAAAACCATTTGACTATATTTATGTTGGTCTACTTCTGGGCTCTCTATTTTGTTTCCATGATCTGTTTCTTTATTCTTTTCTTTATTATTATTATTATTATTAACATATAATATATTATTTGCTTCAGGGGTACAGGTCTGTGAATCATCAGTCTTACACAATTCACAGCACTCACCATAGCACATACCCTCCCCAATGTCCATCACCCAGCCACCCTTATCCTCCCCAACCCCCCAGCAACCCACAGTTTGTTTCCTGAGATTAAGAGTCTCTTATAGTTTGTACCCCACCAAAACCATCTTGCTTCATTTTTTCCCTCCCTATGATCTATTTCTTTATTCTTTCAGCAATCATTATTGTAGCTTTATAATAAGTCTTAAAATCAGGTATTGTCAGTCCTCCAACTTTATTCTTCTCCTTCAATATTGAGTTGGTTATTTTACATCTTTTCTCTCCATATAAACTTTATAACCAGTTTGTCCATTTCACAAAATAATTTTTTGAGCTATTCATTGGGATATCATTGAATCTATAGATCAAGTTAGGAGGAACTGGTATCTTGCCAATATCGTGTCTTCCCATGAATGAGTATGGAATTAACTCTTCATTTACTTAGTACTTTTTTGACTTTGTTCATCAGAACTCTAGTATTTTTTTCACATAGATCTTAAACATATTTTATGAGATTTATACCAAGGTATTTCATTTTGGGAGCTCTTAATGTAAATGGTAATGTGTTCCTTTGCACTATGAACTTCTCCAATGCTTTTCCCTTCTTTTCTCCTTCCCTGTGCCAGCAATAGGAGAAGACTTTTCTCCAGGACTCACTGTGAGACCTGGTAGAATTCCTGGAGGTGAAACTCAAAAAAGTGTACAGGACCCTCCCCACCCATGACTGGATCTCCCTGGAGTTTTTAACTTTCCCAGTTGTCCGCACTGAACCGCCAGCAATTCATAAACTGTAGTTCAGGTTTTCCTACCCTAGCACTGGTTCCCACAGAGGTTTCCGGTTGGGTGCTTCTGTTCTGGTTAGTCATGATTATCTGTATCTGCCTGCCTCTCCAATGTTAGGCACAGCAGTTGACCCTCTGACCTCAGCTCTTTGAAAGATATAAGAAGAGTTTTTGACTTTTTAGTTTGTTCAGCTTTTTGTTTGCTGTTATAATGGAATGGCAACTTCTATGTTCCTTATTTGCCAGACCAGAAACTGGAAGTTTCTTTCTTTATTTTTTAAAGAAAAGTGCTTGATAAACTACATGAAGCACTAATTAATAGAATTCTGGTCAATGAGACAAAATAAATGTTAAAACATACAGATAAATGTCAATTTGGACATCAGTGTGTTGGTCAGTGTTCTCCAAAAAAACAGAACCAACAGGGTGTGTGTGTGTGTGTGTATAATATATGCTCATATATATTATAGGAGATTAGTTCATTCAACCATAAAGGTTGACAGGCCCCAAGATATAGAGCCAACAAGCTGGAGATTCAGGAGAGCTGATGGTATAGCTTTAGCCAAGTCCAAAGACCTGAGAACCAGGAGGGCTGATGATGTAATTTTCATCTGCAGGCCAGCAGGTCTTCTTCACTCAGGAAGAGCTGATGTTTCAGTTCAAGTCTGAAAGTAGGAAGAAGCAGATGTCCTAGTTCAAAAACACTCAGGCAGGAGGAATTCTCTTACCCAGGGAAAGGTCAGCCCTTTTGTTCTATGCAAGTCAACTGACTAAATAAGGCTCAAGTCAGGGAGGGCAATCTGCTTTACCTACTTTAACAATTTAAATATTAACTCACCCAAAACACTTCATAGACACACTCAGAATAATGTTTGTCCAAATGGCCATACCCTGTGCTCCAGTCAAGTTGGCACATAAAATTAATCACCACAACCACATGGGAATACAAAGAATTGTCCTTGCTAAGAATCTAGCTTCAGAATCAGCTCTATATATTTCGTTTTCATAGCATCTGCCCTTCCTATACCTCTGGACATGTTGATTATTTAAAACTCCAGGTGGCTTTTTAAAGTGGGTTCTAGGACAACAACAGCAGGGATCTCTCATCTCTAGATGTAAGGGAGGGATTAACAACACTAGCTGCTATGGAAGTGAATCATTTCTCTGCAGAAATATCTAGGTGAACTAAGATCCAAGAAGTAAGGACTACATGGAACATTAACATGTTAAGGGTGATAAAGAATGCATATATTCATGCACCTACACACACATGTGTGTGCTACACATAATACAAATAATTATAAGTAGAGTGAAAGAAAATTTAAAAATTAAAATCAGATTCTAGCTGTTTAGAGAGAGGGTACAAATATATTCCCCACTTAATAAATAAGAAAATCAAAGGGCATCAGACTCCTGTGCCAATGAAGACACGCCTTCAAAGTTCTGAAGCAAAATTATTTTCAACTCATATATCTTTAATCAAATGTGAGGGCAAAATAAAAACATTTTCAGACTTGAAAGGGATCAAATTTTTACTTTTCACAACACTTTCTTTAGATTTTGCTTGAGGAGGGGCACCTGGATAGCTCAGTTAGTTAAGCATCTACTTTCAGCACATGTCATGATCTCAGGGTCCTGGCATCCAGCTGGGCTTCCATATTCTCTGCTCAGCAGGGAGCCTCTTCTCCCTCTCCCTCTGCCTGCCCCCCCTTCTGCTTGCACACACACACACACACACACACACACTCTTTCTCCCTAATAAATAAAATCTTAAAAAAAAAAAAAAAAGGAGTTTACTTGAGGATAAAGGCACCTGGATGGCTCAGTCAGTTGAGCATCCAACTCTTGATTTTTGGCTCAGGTCATGATCTCAGGGTCATGAGATTGAGCTCTGTGTCAGGCCCCATGTTCAGCAGAGAGTCTGCTTGGGATTTTTGACCCTTTCTCTCCTTCTCCCCCACCTCTCTCCCTCAAATAAATAAATAAATCTTTTTTAAAAAAAGAATTTACTTGAGGGTATAACTTAAGAGAGCAAAGGCATATCTTCAAGTTCCTCAGAGGCAACATGAGGGCTCAAAATGGGACTTTGGTCTTGAAACTGCTCACCACAGACCACATTCTGTAAGGGATACCAGGAGACAGATTCCAACTCCTGCTCCGACCTCGGTGAGAGGAGATTCACTTGGAACTGCTTCTTATGGTGTGTTTTTATGGATGGCCTTATTTGAAGAAAGAATTCTGCAGCTTTGAATCACTTGGAAGCTCCTAGACTGGATAACCTCAGAAGTCCCCCAGGCTCCAACACTCCACAGATCTGTGAACACAGGCAAGTTTGATCAAATAACACCATTTGCTGAAATGTACTGTGCCAGAGCTCCCTTTCTGCAAACTAAATCATAGCATCCATCAAAAATGAAAAGCCTGTCAGAGGTGGGCCATAATTTCTCTCACCCTGCTCAAATCTCCCTCTTTACAGTCTACTTTTCAAAATAGAAGTCCTGAGGAAGACCATTTGATGTTGTAGGGAAAAAACAATAAGTTAGGAATCAGGAAATCTGGCTTCTAAACTTAATTTGCCTTACTTTAGCAAGATGGTTAACCTCTGTGGGCCTTCATTCCTTTCTTTGCATGAATAGAGAGTTGAACAGGTTTTTAGCTACAAAAATGCAAAACAGAGAGGCATTCAGAGCAAGAGAAACGGTGTTGTGATTCTAAGTCCAATGTTGAACATACACATAATTTTTTAGGGGCATCTGGGTGGCTCAAGCAGTTAAGGGTCCGCCTTCTTTGGCTGAGGTCATGATCTACAGGTTCTGGGATCAAGCCTCACATCTTCCGGCTTCCTATTCAGCAGGGAGTCTGCTTCTCTCCTTTCTCCCTCTGTTCCTCCCCACCGCTCATTCCCTCTCTCTCTCTCTCTCTCAAATAAATAAATAAAATCTTTGGAAAAAAAAAACTTTTAGATAGCAATAATTACTTCACTACACAGAAGACAAGGAAAAAGAACACTCCAGACTCTCTAAAAAATTGTTGGCTTGCCTGCCGGTTCATGAACAAGATAATCATGAAATAATGGAAGTCAGTAGAACATTAAAAATGAGGTAGTTCAAACTATGAGTGCTTCTTTGTTTTGTTTTGTTTTTTTGTCACTTCATTGGTCAAAGCGTATTTCTTTTTTTTTATGATTATGTACAATTAGCCAAATATAGTACATCATTAGTTTTTGATACTGTGTTCAATAATTGCCCATGGATCAGTCCTGATTTGTAGACCTTTCTTAAAGAACTTGAAAATTCTTTATGATGGAAAGTCATACATTTTATAATGTAAAAATCATACAGGAATTTTATGTAGGTCATCTGAATGTTTTGTAATGAAATAGCTGGAATGATTCCCTATGGGTTACCAGGCCTGATTTCAGTGTCTGAGACTTGGACAGATCTAAACTCACATGGTCAGTGTTCCAGAGGGACAAAGAAAATTCCAAGCTGAATCTTGGTAGGCTGTTCGAAGGTTAATAATGGCCCTATTTCATTAATTCCTTCATATTGCTCAACCATGTGATCAACAATTTTAACCCAATTCTTCCTATTTTGATGCCCATAAATATTTAAGGTCCATGCCCTCTGCATTACAACGTTTCTATCTCTGGGGAATGATATTAAGACTCCAAGTTAAGCTCAGATCCTTCAAGCTATTATAGCAGCCAAATTAGTACCCTAACTTAATACAGTCCTTGCCTAAAATTCCAAGTTAAACAACAAACTTTAAGAATTGTTGGAGGCTAATATTTTTATCTAACAGCTGGCCGCTTTCAATTACAGTAATGAATTTGATATTGGAAAAAAAAGAGTAAAAAGACTAGATAAGTAATATCCTTTCTAGAACATTGCTTTTATACGGCTTTCCCCCTACACCCTCACCCTGGACATTTATTCCTCTTTTCAACTCTTTTTTAAACACACTTCTCCCCACCATTCCACCAAAATTGCCTTTACCAAGATCAACAATGACCTCCATGTAATGAAATTCTATGGTTAATTCTCAACCCTCATTGTACTGAACCTGTCAGCATCTGATGCATCTGTGTCTTTTCTCCTCTTTGAAACACTCCACTTCGTTCTCATAATAGATCACTGCCTGGGATTTTCTCCATCCCACAAGCTTCTCTCTCTGGGATTTTCTCTGTCCCACAAACTGCTCTTTCTCAGTGTCTTCTTTATCTGTCCTATCATGTGTTGCTAGTGGGTCTCAGTCACCTCAAATCTCTTTTCTGTCTATATTCACTCCTTAATGATCTTATCCAATCTCGTGTTTTAAATACCATATAGATACTGGAACTCCCAAATTTTACTTCAAGACAACTAAAGTATAAACCCTATGAGGATAGGAATCCTTCTGTGTTTCTTTCCTGCTACATCAACAGAGCCTAGAACTGGATCTGCCATATATCAGTGCCATTGTTGAATGAATGAATAAATAACTGGAAGATGCTTTGCTTTATAAATAATCCCTTTAAAGTGCTTTACTTGAAATTCTTAGTAGAGGGCAAGGAAAACCATGTCTTTGCTCAGCATACAGAGCATATGCAGAATAAATTTCAGCTATGAATTTCTGGTGGTACAGCCAGGCTGTGTTTCATTCTCACTATTCTTGGCCAGCTATGCAGAGGCTGTGGTGACAGTGTCCTCGGTTGGTTTTAAGAATTTATAGAACTGCAGAATATGGAATAATATGCCAAAGTCAATAACAGGCTTAAAGAAAATGAATGCTTATTAGTATTCAGCTTTTCATGTCTGTGAATTCTAATCCCCAATACAAGCTCTGTTAGGATCATAAACAATGCTCAAAGACCAGCAATCTCAAAGGGTGTTTACAGGGTCTTCTTTGCTTCTGGGGATATTTAACAACCATTACACCCAGTGGGATACTGGGGCACTCAGAAAAGAATACATGGGTCTAATTAAAAATATTATCAGTTAGAGGTACCTGTGTGGCTCAGTCAGTTGAGCTTCTGACTCTTGGTTTTGGATGGGGTCATGAGCCCAGGGTCATGAAATTGAGCCCAGTGTCAGTCTCTGAGCTCACTGGAGACTCTGTTTGATTTTCTCTCTCTCCTTTCCTTCAGCTAGCCAACCCTGACCCCCTATCTCTCTCTCTCGCTCTCTCTCATCTTCACTCACTCAAATAAATAAATAAATCTCTTAGAAAAAAAGAAAATAAATAGATCAGTTAATTACAGGTGCAGTTAGTCCTAATACAACCTGCACTTACCCAAAACCGAGCCAGGAACTGTAGCTAACCTTTCCCTTTAAAAGCCGTGATAATTGTGCCAAAGTTTAATTTCTTAAATGTTCATTGAATGTCCTCTGAGTAGCGCAGGGTGGGTATCTTTTTGTATGTCCATGTGTCAGTGTGTTTATAGGTGTGAGTGCGTGGGTGCCTGAGAGGATGTGTCTGTTTCTATGCTCTGAAAATAGTCTGTTCAAGATCTCCACCAGGAAAAGCAAGAGCTGACCATTACGTGAAAATCTGTTTAAAAACAGAGAAAGCAGAACATTCAGGACAGAAAATACTTCCCATCTGGGAAGAAAGGGTATCTTCAAACTTTCTGTTTGACAGATCATTGCCAGTGTTTCGGTTTGGCAATGTAGACCAAACTCCCACATCTGAGAGAAATGGAGAGGCTGAGAAGAGGTAGTGTTTGCAGACCCAGTTGGCTGCCCACACAACCAACATCCATTTCTCCCTTCTTCTAACAGGACTCAATTTTGTTCAGATATCCCACCTCCCTCTCATGCAACTCAGAGAACAGTTGACCCCATTCTCAGCTCTAGAGGTAGATCCTAATTCATCTAAGCTAGGGGTTAGCAAACTTTCACTTTAAAGAACTAGATAGTAAATATTTTAGGGTTTTTCAGCTATTAAGTCCCTGTCACGTGTTCTTCTTTGTTTTTGTCTTTTTTTTTTTTTGTAACCCTTTAAAAATGTACAAAACCTTTTTTTAGATCTTGGGCTGTATAAAAATAGGTCACAGGCTGGATGTAACCCACAAGCTATAGTTTGCCAACCTCTTGTCTAGCCTGTCATAATAACTTCATTCCCCATGTCAGTAGCTGATTCAGAAGAGGACATGGCCAATTCTAGCCAATGAGATAGAGGCGAAAATCTGTTGAGGGCTCTTGAGAGAAGTTGCCTCATCTCTACGGCCCCCAAATAACTACTGTAGCCATCTTGCCATATAAATCAACGCAAAGAAGGAAGAACCAGGACGCCACAAGGAAGTGAAACCAGAGCCTTAACTGCACTATGTCTGGAGCCCATCCTGCCTCTGAACTTACTGCTGTGAAGGATAATAACTTTTGTAGGTGTTTAAGCCAATCTGTATCAGCATTTTCAGTTACCTGACGCTTCAAGCCCAAATTCTAATTGATCCAGATGGTAATGAATTCAGAGTAGATGAGAGGAGCAATAAAGAGAATACTTGAAAAGATAAGATAGCAGATGTTTCTCCAGATCCCTGGATACCCTGTCCTTCCCTTTATCCTCTTAAAACCCCTCTCAGTTTTCAATTTATAGAGATCATCTGAATGAGTATTAATTACCTTAGTTTCGAAAACCACAGAATTTTAGAGGTGAAAGAGACAGTAAGAATAATATGCTGTAATTCCTTCATACAGGGGATGAGAAAATGGACCCCAGAGAGATGTCATTTGTCCCTAATCACACAACTGCTTGGTGGCAGAGATGAGACTAGAAACTGGTCTTAAATCCAAGTCTATACATGAAAACACATGATTTAAATTCTACACATTAAGAGACAAAGTCTCCTAACAGTACTTACCATGAAAACCTAGAAATCAAGATTTTCCCTTTGAACATCAAGAAATTTTGTTATATCCAGGCATAAAATCACTACATCTGTGTACTGGTCAGTGTTCTTCAAACAAATATAACCAACAGGATGAGAGCGAAATGGGGGGCAGGAGATTGAGAGAGAGAGATTGAGAGAGAAAGAGATTATAAAGAATTGGTTTACCTCATTATGGAGGCTGAAAAGTAGTCAGGCCACTATACCCTGGGATGTGTAGTTCCAGCTTGAATTCTGGCAGGCTTGAAACCAGGGCAGCCAGTGTTACAGTTCAAACACAGGCAGAGAAAAACCAATGTCCCAGGTTGAAGGCAATCAGGTGGGAAAAGTTCCTTCTTACTGGAAAGAGGGTCAGCCTTTTTGCTCAATTTAGGTCTTCAACTGATTGAAAAGGTCTCACATTAGGGAGGGCAATCATATTTTCTCAGTTTACCAATTTAAACATTAGTCTCATCTATAAACACCCTCACAGGCACACCTGAATAATATTTGACCAAATACCTGGGAACCCCACAACCCAATCAAGGTGATACAAAATAAACCATCACAATCTTTCATCACTGGCTTTCTGAGATTTTGGGGTCGGGTGAAAGGGAGTTAGAGGTACCCATATAGCCCCAACATATTTTATTTGACATTTGTCCCTGGCCTAGAAGCTATGGAGGACTCTGGTACCAGGGAAAGAAGAGGTACCAAGACCTACTTTCTGAGCCTATTCTTTTGGAGGTGGGTAAGAAGGTAAATAAACTAGAACTAAAATAATAACCTCATTTACAGTAGAATTTGAAATGTAAATCCTGACATTTAAGAATGCAATGGAGAAAAGAAGAAAAAGGTAAGATACGGCTTGGAGAAATTTACTCATATCATAAGGAGGATTTGGGAAAGGCAGAGAGTTTTATGAGAATAACACTACGTTTTTCTGGTCTTTTTTGAAAACAAGAGCCCCCAAGTTTTGAAGCAAAAGAGTCATTTTTCATTCCCATAATATCTTGTGCTCCCATCTGTAGTAGGGCAAGAAGGGGAAAAGCCATAATAGAAAATAGAGTGGAAAAGAACCTCTTATTTACTGACTGGAATTTTGGCAAACCACAGAGCTCTCTGTTCATGGCTGTAAAGATCTTGGAGCCCCCCATGAAAAGACTAAAGGCCTATAGTTGGGGTCAATTGGTGTTGACACCTAACACCTTGTAAATGCTCAAAAACCAAAATAACAGGAAGAAAAAATAAGGAGCTCTACAGAAATCACGTAGAGTAGTAAGTTTGCAAAAGATTAGAAGTAATGTCAGCACTTTCTAATGGGAAGTGAAAGACCGCTGAGGAACTGACTATTTAAAGAAATCAAGAGAGGCCCCATGAAAACGAAGGCTCTATGCACAGCCTTAAATATAATTTCCTCTGAAACTTTTGTGTGATGAACAGGGATTATTTTTAGGAAAAGTACATTTTGCAATTCCATTGCCTGGACTGCATCTTTGGTGAATTTTTAGGCCATCAAATGGCTTGCGTAGCCTACAGTCCAACCAGAGACAGGAAGGAGGCTTGACCATTATTTCTATGGCTTGTGCCAGTACTGATGTTAAGAAGAACACTCAATAAGACCACAAATGTAACACACCTGAGCAACAATATCCTGTTTTTAAAAAATTAAAGAGAGGTTGGTTAATTACCACACTTTGGAGATGAAATCTGGTTACACCCTTCTAGGCTGACAACCTTCTTCCTACCAAATAATGTACCTGGAAACCTCCACAAAGGGTGCATGTGACCGCCCTCTCCTACCTAAGAATTCATCTCTCTACCTTCTGACAGATCAAAAAAAGGGAGATAGGGCATGGATTCTCAAGGCCCCAGAAATGACATCTTGTCTGCCTGAACTCCTTCAGAATTGTGGCAAGGAGTGAAAGACTGAAAGCAATATATTTGGAACTGGGCTATAAATTCAGTGAAAGAGACAGAGGTGGAAATGCCCAGTATCTGCTTACTGTCTAGGCCGTTGTCCAGGAACTGAATTCATCTCAGTAGCGAGTTGGCCTCTCTGGATGCACCCTCTGAAGCACCACTATCCCCATAACTGGCACACAGCTTCAGGGACCAGTAGGAGCAAACTGCAAGGCCCCAAATAAAGGGAAGAAAATAGTAAGGGGGTGGGCATGAGGTTAGGAATATTAGCTAATAGTGTTTGAGGGCATGAGGTTAGGAATATTAGCTAATAGTGTATCAGGCAATATTATTACATTAAAATAGATATACTACATATTTTAATCTCAGGGAATAAGGGTTTTGTGGGGCTTTTAAGAATTGAATCCTCTGGTATTTGGAGACATGATTGCATAAACTATATATGAGGGAAAAAAAACGCTTGTGTTGTGACAAGGTCAAAGACATTACTACTGACAAGGCCAAAGACATTACTGCCTTGAAACCTCACAATAACATTGGGTGGTAGGTACAATTATCTTCTCTGTCCTTTATGTAAGAAAGGAAAGTGAGACTCAGAATTAAATCAGAATATCATTAATTTATAAGCCTGGCTGCAAGGTAAGGATGTCCTGATTTTAAAGAGTTTGTCCCTTCTAGTTACCATCGTACATTTCTTCAAAATTGAGAAAGGGGAGAGGAAAAGAAGAAAAAATACAGGAAACTTAAAAAGACATTTGTTTCATTTTTTTTCCTGTACTTTTCTAAATCTACTGGACACTAGGAAAGTACCAGACACTAGGAAAGTATTATAAGTATTAACAGTCAATATGCACATATGTAAGTAATCTAGTGCTAATGATATTTTACGTTTTAAAACAACACTCAATATAGCTACCTGTCAATTTTTTTCTTTTTTCTATGTAAAAGGAACAGAGAAAAATTAAGCCATAGCTCTTTTTTTGCTTTATTAATAAATGTGCTCCATTGAAAATGACTTTAAAAGAAATGTTTCTCTCAAATCCCATTGGTTTAATGATAGCCAGGGACAGATACTCCCACAAGAAAATATCTGTGGGAAAGACTGAATCAACAACACTTAGCAGGAAGGGATGTTTGTGCTACTTCTGCTTTAGGTGGTCTAAGTCCAGCGTGTTTGGTGTGATGAGCCAGCACTAGTTGTAAAAGGGACAAGACAAAGTATCTGATTCTTGACCAGCAAGGTTCAGATGATAGGTGAAGGGATGAAGTCCTCTGCCAGAAAGACGAGCTAATGATAATTCACAAAGAATGGCCAAGTAGATCTTGGGCTCAATGGGTATTTAGAGGGCTAGGCAATGACTGTTCGGGAAAAGGAAACTGAATGAAGTATATCTCCATTTATGTACACATGAGACAGGGCATGGCGCTCCACATAGCCAATGTCACTATGTCTCATGTTTCAGAAGACAAAGAAGTTTGAGTGGTAGAGAGCATCTAACCATTATACTCCAGTTCCTCCTCTTGGCATACCACCTCCATGTTAAGGAACTGGTTTATACTAAAGGGATGGAGGTTTTCTGACCACATTCCTTGGGAAGAGTGTGAGAGAGGCCAATCACGTCCTCAGCTAACCTAAGCTCTAGTCAGAAAAGAGGTGGTTCCTAGAGTTAAAATACCAGAACCCTGTATGTGTGTCTATGTCCTCAGTTCTATGACCCAGAGCAGAGACACTAGGCCTCAGAAAGCTTGCCTGGCTCCAAAGTAACGTGGTATAGCCATCCCAAACAATGCAGGGTAATCTTCAAAAGAGTCTTCTTTCCTGGTTCATATTCCTCAGCCTTTTCCTGACCACATTTTCTTTTTGGCTGGGCTTTCTCTGGGCTGAGTGCCCATTCCTTAGTTCTCAGCCACCCTCTGTTGCCTGGTCTCACTGGAAAAGCCTAATAAACTGGAATATGATGCCCCACTTGACCACATCACATCATAGCACAAAAACCAAAGAACCTCTTAAGTTTAGCGTTGCTGGTGCCATAAAATAAGACCATTCGTTTCTTTCTAGGTTCTCTAAGTTCACATTTTAAAATGAATTCCTTTAAGAGGGGTTCTGGAAACATGAGGAAGAAATACAGAACTTTTTTCCCTGTTCTGGTTTTATTCCACAGTCAGCCATGACGAGAAATGTTCAATTGCACAGAGCAACTTGTTCTAATGAGCACTTCATCGGTGGCTCTGAACCCTGGCTACACTTTAAAATCACCTGGAGAGCTTTTAAAATATAATGCCTGCATCCCAGCTCTGGTAGTTCTAACTCAGTTGGTCTGAGTTGGAACCCAAGCAACAGTAGTTTTTAAAGATCCCCCAGGTGGTTGTAATGAACAGCTTGAGCCCAAGAACCATTGCTAACTTCATAAACAGTGCCCTAACTGTAGCCATTTTTATGAGTCAGAATTCTGTGTTCATCTGCAGAACGTGGCTCAGAGATGTTTCCTTGATTCATGGCTTGCTCTTGTTGGTCACGTATGTTTTCATCATAATTGACTTAAACGTGCTATGACTCATTTTAAAAGTCAAAAAAGTCCAAATTCCATTTTAGATATATATGAACACATACAACAGTTTTCATCCTTTTGCATTTGAGAAGTACATTCTACTTTACATTTCATTTTCTTGGTGCAGTATCTCATTTCATCCTTACCACAATCCTTAGGTAAATAAGTCTTCCATTTTAAAGAAGAGGAAATCAATGCCTAAGTAAAGAAAGTGATTTCCTCCAGGATCACACTGAGGGAAAGTGGCATAATTGAGTCTAGAACCAGATCTCATCTCTCAATCTGGCTTTCCTTGCATCCCTCAGTGTGTCCACAACAAAGTTTGCTACCCAATCCTATTGACCCAGTACTACAATCTGACTTTGTTTGCCTCCAATATTTCTCAGTCCTAAGGTGCATGCTCATCTCCAGGAGATCCTGTTGAAAATGCAGAATCTGCATTACTGGTTTGGGGTGGAACATTAACACCAAGTGACACCAATGCTGCTGGTCCATGAACCATACTTTCAGTAGTAAAGTCAACAAAATCACAAAATACATCCCTTTGAATAATACTAAAGAAAAGAATTCAACTAAGCTTCACTTGTCTTCTGGATACTAGTGACACAACACATTTATTGAAGCACATCATCAGATTCTTGGCATTTCTCCTTCTGGCCAGAATATGTGTTATTCTCTTGGCAGCCAGATCATCACTGTGTTCATTTCTGGAATGATATCAACAGCTGGAGTTGTAGCAGCCACTGGCTATAATTTCTCTCCTTCTCTCTCTCTCTCTTCTCTCTCTCTCTCTGTTCTGCTTCTAGTTCCCAGGCCAACAGTCTAGGCCCACTGGGACCAGTGAGCCATCTGGCCATGCAGCTGGCCTGGACTTCTGAGCCTGAGAACATAATGGTGATTCACTGTGTGTAATCCAAGTCCTTAGATGACATCTTCAGTTCCTGGAAATAAACTGCCAGGAACAGTTAGTTATATTGGCAAAGGGTTTTGTCTTGAAACCCACAAAAATAGTGTTGTATTGGCATTGATGAAGATGTGCCTTTTCAGTTTGTTCTTCTCCTTAGAATAAGCTAATTTTTGCAACGTATAAGAGTGTTCTGGAGAACACAAAAGACAAAGACCCCAAAGGCTTGGGTTTACTTCCATTCTCAACATGAAACTAAATATGAACTAGATAATTTGGGTCAAATGTCATAAGCTTTCCATCCTTTAGAAAATTAAATGATAAAACCATATGATCTCCAACCATCTTTCTTAGAACCACTGACTCAGAGTATTAGTGCTTTCTTTATGAAGTAGAGGGAGAAATGACTTTAGAGAAATGTTCTCTTCTTTCTAGTTATCTCTTTCTCCTCAAAAAGTATCCTGCATTCCAGTTGCCTCACAAGTTATTTGATCACTGCCTACTATGCTATTGGAACCATCCAATCCTAAAAGATTGGAATGTGTCAGAGAAAAAGGCAGAAATACTCCCATTAGTTTTTCTGCCTTTTTCTAACAAAAGCCCTCAGGGGAAAAGAGGCTTAAAAAGGAGCCTGAACAGAGGATTTCCCTCACCCCTAAAGAGACTCCTCTAGGGCTCAGGGGGAGAAAGAGGAGCTCAAGGGGCAGAGGGTACCCATACTTCATTCCCTGGTGCCATCACCTGGAAAGCAGCAAGACCTCAGAGAAGGAAGGGAATGGCTGTAGGGTGCACACAGGCCAAAGGGACCAGAGACAACCTTAACAAAGATACACCTCCCCAAGCTGAGCATGGAGGTAGCTGAGAACTGCTATTCCTAAAGGGTGAAGAAGACAGAAACAATGGAATTGGGCAGGTGTGGGCAGACCTAATGACAGCTTACCCCAGTATCTTAACATTATAAGGTCCAAAAGTGTGACACAATCCTGGGGAGAGATGGGGAAACCCCAGGAAGGACTGAGGTTAATATTTGTTTCCACTAGCCTAGCAGAATAAAGCTTGCAGTCAGAAATCAAAATCTGAAATTGAGTTACTAAAATGAAGAAAATGAACTGAAATATACACTATCCCTCCCTAAGATTCATAGCTGCTCTACATCCATAGGTTGTTGTGTTGTGTTCCTGTGTATAAGCACCTCCAGTAGGACTTTACCAAAATACTGGGAAATTCAACGATGATTCATGAAGTATTTCTTGAAAACTAGGCATCCTTGAAGCACCTAGAGCAATGCATGGTACACAGGAACCCCTATGAATATTTCTTGCTGGTTAGCGGGTTGTCTATATGACCAGCATACTTAATGAATCACTGACACAACTCCCTTCTTTAATTTTATTGTGCTAGTTTGAATACAGAAAGAAAGAAAACTATTCAAAACAGTAAACTGTGACCTAAGAGGAGGCCCTTAACAATAGTTTTTTCCAGATCCATTTCCTCAGATTACCGCCAAAGATCTAGCCTGAGAGAATTCAGGCCATATGTGGTTTTTACAAGAACTAAAGGCATTAACAGTTCTGAAGCTCTAGAACACTGCGAAATCTGGGATGCTGTGTTTTGAAGTGAGAAGTTCACCCTTGGCTGCTGTGCTATAACCAGGCATGCCCAGGTGTTAACCGAAATTGAAAATAGCCTTTCGAGAGCCCTAGGTCTTCATTATTCTTAACATTGCAGTTCAAAGTGCTGAAAGTATTCCTCAACTTCTCCCTGCTGATAGCTTGTGAGGCGAGGTATGTGTTTTGAACAATAGTGAATAATAACCACCTCTCTACCGGAAGTCCAGGACAAACCCTAGCAAAGGCTTCAGATGCCTTCTGAATGGCAGCCATATTAGATTCGGTCTGTTACTGCAGAGGACTCTCTCCGCCCCGCGAGGCACACTTTCAAACAACAGCTTCTACATCTCTTCTTATCTAAAATTAACGTGATTTCCCATTTCAAACCTTTAACAGTCACTGCTTAAAAGTACCAACTGATTACCCACGAATTCTTTCTTGTTGCTTTCTTTGTTTTAAATAACATGTTTTTAATGGGGCTTGGAATCTGAAGTATAAAGCAAGAGAGTATAAACCAGGGGCCCCTGGGTGGCTCAGTGGATTAAGCTTCTGCCTTCAGCTCAGGTCACGATCTCAGGGTCCTGGGATCCAGCCCCGCATGGGCTCTCTGCTCCGCAGGGAGCCTGCTTCCTCCTCTTTCTCTGCCTGCCTCTCTGCCCACTTGTGATCTCTGTCTGTCAAATAAATAAATAAAATATTTTTTAAAAAGAGAGAGTATAAACCAAGAGATGTGATTTTAATAATCACAAATAGCAGGGTTGTGATGCTGAATCTTACTTCAATATCAATCCTGATGATGATGATTTTCTAACTGAAGTTTTAAATCCTAGCTATACTTAGCTCCCTGCACAGATGATTTTACTGGTTTCTGTATGCATTAAACCCAAAGCAAAAAGAAGGAGTGAGATCAATTTTGACTATCCACTCCACTCCTAGCAGAATGCAAAGAAATGGTTGTGCAGAAACTAAATGATTAACAAGAACCTCCTGTCTCTAAGTTTCAAAGGCAGTAACTAGAAAAGGGGAAGTCACGGACCCAGGGTTTTCTAACAAGTCAAAAATCCTTTCTGGCTATGGGGCAAAGATAGGAACGCTCTCAGACTACCTAGTATAGATTCTCTTCCACAAGCTTAGGTCATTCTAAATTAGTTGCCCTGTCTCTGAAATAGTCCCTTGTCCCTTAATGCCCACACAATCACACAGATCTTAGGAGTCTCTGTGATGCCACCTCTCCAATTCTGATCTTATAAGTGAAGGTAATAATAGTTCCTATCTTATCATATGAAAAACAAGCTAAATAATTCAATATTAAGGGTTTAAAACCATTTTGGTACATAGCCAGCACTAAATATTTGTAACTCTTATCCCTGAAAACTCTCATGGGTTTTTCGTAAACACACACAAACATAAAAATACCACTTGCCAATATCACAGAAATGCCGTTTTCAATGGATATAATCATGATATTCTAGAACCTGTAGGTTAATTACATGTTCCTTGTCTGAGTTTTCTCTTAGTGTTGCGAGTCCACCATCATTTTCCCTGAAGTTTCTTGGACAGGGCAGCCTTTGTGATCACCTACCTCACTCAGTGTCTCTTCATCAGTCAATGGGAAACTCACAGGCATAACAATGGAATGTAAGCTTACCCCATTGACCCAAAAGCCATCCCTTCATTCTCAGTCTAAGAAAGTCCTATCTGCTAACCTACCAGCAACAGGAGAAAATGCTGACTCTCCAGCTGGACAGAAACAGTCTGGGGCTCTTCAACTAGATGCATAATCAATGAGAAGGTGGCTGAAGATTTTTTTAGGTGTAGCTATGATGGTAGAAGCTGTTCCAGGGCATCTCAAAGCATGGCTAAATCTCAGAAAACTGACCAGTGCTCATCTCCCATCTTTTCTCTCTGCCCTCTTCTCTTATACTAGAACTTGAGTACAAACAGACTACCAAGGGTTATGACAGCAATAGATTTCTACAGCAAAGAAGCAGTAATTCCCAGTTAGAAATGATTGTTAGGACAGACTCCCAGTCTACTATGTTGTAAGAAAATGACTAATAAATTCTAGTAAATTCTATGTGTGAAGAATGATATTATGGCATAATATGGTGACAATAAGTGGTAAGAAAGAAATTCCTCATTTTCCCAACCCTAGCCTAGCAAAAGCATTAAGTATCCTCAAGTGTATGTGGATCTTTGAATGAGAAAAGCCAACAAATAATACAATGGGAATCATCAAATGCATGTGTATACACAAATGAATCCATGGCTTTTCTCTGAATTGTGAATCTGAAGTCCTTTTGATAATTCTTGACAAATGGGCCGAGTTCAGGGTATGTATCCCTTAAAAAAAAAAAAAAAAAAAAACCACCAAAAACTCACATCTTTTTCTTGTAATTCATTAAGTGGCAAAGTGCCACTGTACTGGTTCTATGCACCTGTTGTTTAACTTGGCTCTGTTTTCAGCAGTCTGAATGGAGTTTTCTTAGATGGACAGTGTGTTTATTCATGTAGCTATAGCTGTTCTATTATTAGAAATGTGTCTTTGAAACAGACATAATGTCTGGAAGGAAGGAAAACACACAGACAAAAATCTTAAGCATATAACCTTTTTTTTTTTTCTTAATGCTCTTTACTCCCTACACGACTATTAAAAAACATCATACTCCTCAGAACATCTTTATGAAAGGTGTATTTCCCAAAAGAGTAGAAGACTACCCCAAAACTGAGTCTAAGTGGATGAGCTCCTATTCTTCATTGCTCAAATATCGATAGAACTTTACATAATGCCTCACCTCTATGGGAGACAGAATGTGGCTTCTCTTCATCTCCATAATCCTAATAATGACAAGACAAATCCTCCTGCTCAAAGGAAATGAATATCTTTGTTATCATAGTTTCTAGTACCTCTTCTCATTCAAGGCATCATTTTGTAGTACAGGGAGCCTAAGATTTTGAACGACCTTAAGAGAACCTCCTGATAGATTATTTCAACAGAAATGAAGAAGATTGGTGGGTTCACCTGATAAGGGTTCAACATGGGAAAACAGAATGAGAGAAGGGGCTTTAGCTAAATGACTTGAGTCTCTTCAGGCACTGGTGTTGAATGATTCCATAATAGTAATGTGACTGTGTTTTTAAAAGTAATGTGGCAACCAGATTTGATAAGGAGATAACATGAAGGAAAATCTGAGTAATGAGTGAAGCTGTCTGTCAATCATAAAGGAATTCAATAGGGTGAAACAGAAAGAGGTCTCTTGAGAAATGGTTGGCCACAGGGTGCAACACCTCATCAAATTTCTTGCTGGCAAAACCCTCTTGCTTTGCTGAGAAGGGCTCATTTGCTGAGCTTTCACAGATGAAGAAATATGGACTCAGCAGGTTGCAAAGCCAATTGGCAGTTTCAATCGTGTCACTTACAAGAAGAATTTGATAACCAATTCAGAAATGAATTGTGCTCCTTTCCTCTCTTGATGAGCACACCTCACCAAACCCAATCTTACTGTTCCAACTGTGCGGTCTAATTGGTTGAGAGTCTAATGTGTTGTGGAGCTTATGTATTGAGTTCTTTCCAGAAAGCAAAACTCTGAGGTTTAGGGGCGGGGAGGAGAGGAGAAAGAAGGGCATTATTTAAAAAATCATGTGACTTTCCTTTCATTCAATAATAAAAATTAACATTCTAGCAAGAAGGTACTAGGTATGCAGCCTGTGTTGAATACATTTTACATGTTTTAAATCTTATCAGACCACATATTAGCATTTATGCTCTTTTGCAAATATGTCACAGAAATAGTCCCATCATAAAATAAAGCTGAAAACAGATTGAACAGTAAAAACATTCTGTAAGGTGGTCTGGGCCTAATAGACTCTATTACTAAACTAAGTTAATTAACATCCCTAAACCTTGACCTTCTTGTCTAGGTAAGTTATGACTGGCCTGACACTACCTACTTCTTAGGGCAGTTATGATGGTCAAAGGAACTACCATTTCTTTTCACTACTACACTGCAGCCATGTACATAAAAATACTTTTAGAATCAAAATGTATTCCTCAAATGGATGATATTGAGAAAATTCACACCCAGAGAAGTTAAATGACTTGCATGAAACTGGCAGCTAATTAATGTTGGGTCTGGGACCCAGAACTAGTCGTCTTTATTATCTAGCAGTATTTCCTCCCTAGACCCTGTTACCTTTGCAATTTCTCCTTGTGAACCAATTGTGAAACCAAGATAGCAATTTTAAAAGACAGGCTATGGAAATAAGCACTATACTCGGGCCTTTACCACCCAAAAGGAATTGAAAGTCTTTAACATCAAAATGTAGAGCAGACCTATTCAATGGATCCTCTTCTTTTTTTTTTTTAAGATTTTATTTATTTATTTTTGAGAGAGAGACACAGAGAGAGAGAGTGTGTGTACACACAAGGGGGCGGGGAGGGGCAGAGGGAAAAGCAGGTTCCCCACTGAGCAAGGAGCCCTATGTGGGGACTTGATCCCAGGACTCTGAGATCATAACTGAAGCCCAAGGCAGACATATAACCCAACTGAGGCACCCAAGAACCCTCAAAGCATCCTCTTCTAACTAAAACAACTGAATATTCTGCTTTGAAACCACCATTTGGAAAACACCTAGGCACCACCACAGGTTGTCCCTCTATGAGTGACACATTCCTCCTCCCCAGGTCATCCATCAAGGAAGCATGTAGGTTTCTGCCCCCTTCCTTCTCAATGAAACCCTTCCTCTGGCATGTGCCACAAGACAGGTCTGGTTGCAGCCACTTGAGGAACCTGTTTATGTAATTTTGTGCTTGAGGTTTGTTTTTAAAAGATACAGAATTCCAGAATACAGTTTATTCTTATATAATTTTCTGGGAAGCAGGTTGCAGGTTCTTAGCTAGTATGTAAATGATGTCCAACATTTTGAAGGTTTCTCTTTATATTGATCATAGATTCATTCAATGGCTTAGCACCTTTTTTATATTCGGTCAGGTACTCATTCCATTAGAGATATTCACTGAAAACCTACTCTTTGCCGGTGACTATTAGTGTGTCCAGGCTGTTACAGTTGAAAAAATGGGCACAATGAAAAGAAAATGTTTCAAGACCCTAACACCACCACTGACAAATACGTTAATGGCACATAAATCCCTGACTATTGTAACTGACCTTTGTATAAGCCATTTTCCATTTCCAGTCTAACTTTGGATCTCTATTCTCTTAAGTTCCTGTCTTTTAAGTTACTGAGCCAAATCAAATCACAGCACCCAGGTCTAATTTGTGCAGTGGCAGGCTACTCTGGGGGATTGCCTTGCACTTCCTACAGACCGTGCTCTTACTCAATTTGAGCAACATCATGTACTGCTTTCTCATCCCTGAGTCTTTTTTGCTGATATACTTGCACACAGCCAGATATTTATCACCTGGCATTTCTACCATTTATTTTTCCTCCCAGGCGTGCTTCTCTGCACTTGTTCTTAATTGAAATTCATCTTGTTTGTATCTGAAAATGTCTTCAGTTTATCAAGGGTACCCTGAATTCTAGTGCTAGCTCTGTAAGGCTCTCACACCAAAGGGACCTTGGAGATAGTGAGTCCGACCAACTCCCATGTAGATCTACACACACAAGGACAATTCCAAGGATATGTGATGTATCAATTAGGATCTCAGTGTTAAACAGAATTTGCTTCTGATGATTCACCAAAAGAAACTGTAATAAAGGGATTACTTACAGAGTTGTGGACAGGGTTAAGGGAAAATGGCAGATGCTGAGATCCCCAACAACCAGCAATAACAAAAATTCTTTATTTTCCCTAGGGCTTAAGGAAAAAGGGCAGAAATAGTCACCAGAGCTCAGTGAGAGTAGGAAACAAGGAAGAGCTGCCCAACCAGAGCTGTAGTCCAGGAAGGACACAACAATTATTCTAGATGCTCTGTCAAAACAGGGATCACTGGAAGAAATACCCGAGTCACTCCCATCACCAGCTGATGCCTTCCATCATTCAAAAACCAGAGAGCAAGAAAAGCAGGTGATGTGGTCCATTCAGGTCAGCTTCTCCCCACATAGATCTGGAGAAGAATAACCAGTGGATATAGTGAATTCAACCACCCCACATCTCCATTAAAGATGAGCATCTCCATTTTAGCCAGTATATACATCATTGAGAAGCTCCATTGGCTCAACAAATATTTGTTGAAGGGAAAATGAAGGAAAGGTGAAAGAAGACAAACAGGAAAAATGTAGAACTTTCCAGTGCCAGGTACTGTACCAAGTATTATGAGGTCATGAAGAGATCATAAAAGCACTCTGTAGAAATATACTATGTATATCACTATGTAATATAGTGGGAATTCATTCTATATTTGGGGAGATAGGAATATTAATGTATGAAAACTTATTTACGGGAGTTAAGCAACAATTACATCAAAAATTACATCAGTACAAACAGCACAAGAATGAGCTCCAGGGATGGGACTGGAACAACCTGGTGACTATCAAACAGCGTCTAACCCAGAAATGGCTTTAGGTGACCTCAAACCTGCTGGGCAGAGCCAAGAGCAGAACCCATGCCTCCCAACCCTCTAAATAAGGACAACTCATCCCCTTGCCCTTGACAATTCATTTTTCAGGGCTCCATAGACATTTCCTTTGGAACAGGGTTCCAAAGTACAGATGTGGTTCTTCACTCCACAGGACCCCAGGGACTCACCTTAGCCAGCCTCCCCGTTTTAGGGCAGGAAATATTGATATTCTCTTTTCTCAAACAAAGTGATTTTTCTGCACTCATCTTCATGATTTTTGTGGAAAAGCGAGTGACCAGTATTTTTAAGGGACACAGACGTATAAATCTAGGCACAGAAATGCCTTCAAACAATAGAATATAAGCAAAGTAAGGCTAACCTTACACCTTACACTTTCGTCTCTCTTATCACTTTTGAATATAAGTTAAGACTCACTGTGGGTGATTATATTTCCTTTCTTAACTATCTGAGTCTTAGAAATGTGTAGTATTTAATAGAAATATTAACAGAGAGGTCTTTTTGTTCAAGGACAAAGGAAATTGTTTTCTTAATGTTGCACATGCTTTTGACCTTGAAGGGAATAGACATCAAGTTTGGTTTTATGTTGCTGTGTGGTTTTCAATAAGGTTTCTGTTATGTTCTGCAAACAGAAAAACTACGTGTATCTCATTTAATAACTATAAATTTCCACAGATGTTCACAAAATACTGTATAGTCTAGAGAATAAACATTTTGCCACATGTTTTCCAATTCATGACTTAAAATTGTGTTTCTATCACATTCTTTTTTATTAAAAATTTCCATTGACTTTTTTTCCAGAGAGTATGATTATAAAATAATTCTCTCAGTTTCACTAGGCATAAATATATCTAATTTGCAAAAATTTGTAGGTTAGGCAGCCAAGTCAGAGATAGTTCAGCTGTGACTGAATAAAGGTGTTAGGATGGTTGTCAAAAGTCAAATTCATCCAGACTGCTTTGATTCCAGTGTATATAATGCACCAAAGAAGACACATTTCTGAGGGTAGAGCTGGGGACTCCACTTCCAAAGCAGCCATGAAATCCTTCATATGTCTGTCTATGCCCACAAATGCAGCCTTGTTCTCCTCCTACCCAAGTCAGTGCCAAGATGCTAAAAGGCACACCCTGAACTGACTTAAACTCAAATCCATCTCTGCCACTTATTGTGATGAAACCTTGAGCAACTTATTTAACAAAAGTAGAAATCCTATCTTTCTATCTAAAGTTGAGGTAGACAGATATAAGAAGGACTCTCTCCCATTGCCCACAGCAAGCTCAATCTAGAAAAGACACAAGTGTTGATACTGTAAAGCAGTGAGAGCTAAAACAGGAAAGGACTAGTATGTTGAGGGTAACCAGTGTAAGGAAGGCTTTACGGAGGAAGGAACATTGAAGCTGGGTTTTGGAAAAGGGAGAAGAGGCTACAAACCCTCTAGTTATCAGTGACATCTTGAATCCATGTGTCATGACTGTGATTCCCTGGGGAAATGTGCTGAAAAGGATTCTGAGGTTGTATCTGGGATCAGCAGTGTAGGGTTAATCCCAGACCTAGGCTATGGCCATGTCTCTAGGCAAGATATCCACAAGAATGTGGTCCTCCTTGACTTATGAAGTTCAGCTGCATTCTGACCTCAGTTTACTTGCCCAGCATGCCAGTTCTCCTTGACACCCTTCCTAACCCTCCACCCCCAAGCATGGTATCTTGATTTCTGTGCCCTCATATGTCTGTAGGAGTCTTAATGTGGATCAACTGACCCTCCAGAACAACAATGACCATCTGGCTTTGAGTATTTCCTACCATATCACTTTGTGCATTGGCACTCATCTGCCAAGTTGGCTTTCATGGCAGTGACACCTACCTGAATGGAGCCTGAACCCATCAGAAGTCTCAGATGTAGTCCACATGTGAGTTGCCTGCCCAGCCAGGAGCTAGTTCCCCAACCAGGTCTATTTCCCCAACCCCATGCCCCATTCAATCCTCTGAGCCTTTCCCTTCCCCAATAGCTGATGTTGATGAGGACCCAGCCAGCCTGACTGGACCCAATCTGCAATATAACCCAATAAAATGTACTTCTCCTGGCTCTGAACCCAAGTCTACATATAGGAAGAAAAATTATGCTAATTCCCCTTCCTATCATGTGCCCCTGTGGAACACCAGTGCGGAGTGCTCTGGTAAGCCTATAAAGCAAATCTAATTCCTTTTTTCATATGACAGCCCTTCACATCTTGAACACATCTCTCATGCCTCCTTGAACCATCTCCTCAAGCACAGATTATAAACGCTATAAACACTCATATTGGCACAAGTATGGTCCATGCTACTTAGCTTTGTATAGGCTTAAAGCATTCAGTAGTTCCTTTGTGAAGCTCCCTGACACTGCTCTCCCATAAGGAGTTTTCACCCCTGTGCAGTGCCTCCTCCCACACCACACACATCTGCCTCTATCACCACCCATCCAGAGTAGAACCATTGCTTTTAATACCCATTCCTGGCAGAGAAAATCTCTTTCTGTTTCTGGGCCCAGGTGTTCCCACACATTGACTTCTGGTAGAAATTATGTAGCTACCTCCATCACAATCTTGGCTGGATAGTGCCCTTGTTTTAACATGGGCTTCTCTCAGTCTTCCACGTGGCCAGTGGCTTTGGGCCCTGCCCTATAATTTTGATCCCAGAATATTGGTCCACTTTATTTGCTATCTGGGGTGATGGGGGATAGATCCTTAGGTCTCTGTCTTCTGTTTCTTTTTTTTAGATTAACATATAATGTATTATTTGTTTCAAGGGTACAGGTATTCTGCTTTTGTTCTCTATTTATTTTCCTCAAGGGATTTGTTGTTATTTTTCAGCATCCCTCAACCTCAATTCAGAGATATTCCCTTTTCTTTACTTCTACTGTCCAACCTCCCCTTCTGCTCCAGATTGCTTCTTATTCTTTCAGAAACTAGCCCCATTCCAAGAGTCCTAGAGATACACACAAAATAGGTCCTACTGACTTATACTGGTCATTACTTTCTATGACCAGCCTATTTTGAAGGCAGAATGACCCCAATTGCGGGGAGCACACTACAGGTTACATGAGGATCATCTCTTCTCAAGGGATGTATGAATAGTTTCCACTTTCCCCCATCTCCAAGTGAGAAGCTATAACCCCTGAGACCAGCCACTAATATGGCTGCACTTAACTTCAGCATAAGTAAATGGGACATCAGCTACTGCTACAACTGTGGATTGAAACCAGAGGTCCACTGTGAAACGTCTTCAACTTCCTGTTTTCCTCTTATTCTGGTTACAACCCAACTGCTACAGCTAATCTCATACTGAGCACCTTCAAAAACACTTTAAAAATATTTGTCCAAAGAGTATTTACTTATTCTGACACACATTTGTAGCCCCCATGATACATGCTTTACTTGTCAAGCACTACAATCCCCCATTCATTTGTCATTTTGCCTTCTTCATTTTGCAGGTAACCCCTAGAATTAAGGTACGGTCATTTGAAAAGAAAGTGCACTTTGGAATCCAACATCTAATCCTGACTCTTACTAGATGTGTGGCTTTCGGCTAATAATCAACCTTTTTGAACCTCAGTTTTCTCATCTGTAAAATGAGGATGATGGCAGTCCCTCTTCTGCAGGGATATTGTAAGAATTACTTTAGCTAACGTATTCCCATGCAGTGTGAAAGGCTTCACAGGTTGGTTTTTCTTCCCTCTTCACTCAGAATAAGGATCTCATGAACCATATCCACCATGGCAGCTTTCTCCACAGGAGAGCAATACTAGAGAATGCTGTTCTTCATTCACAAATCCAAACTTCCTGTCTTCGAAGTCCAGTCATAGTTAGTGGTAACTTTGATGTGTCAGGGGAAAAAAAAAATATTTAGAGGAAACTAGAGATCTTGTCTGTGTTGCAAGTTAACTACAAAGAAGGAAAGCAAGATTCATTTTCAACAAGTTGAAAAAATATATAAGCTAACAGCGGAATGACTGCAGCACAAAGATATGGTCAAGGTAAAGCAAGAAGAAAAAGGAAACGTCCTTGGGAAAATGCTGCTCATGAAAAATCATTTGTGATGCTTTCTAAAATTTGAAATGTCTTCCTGAAACACTTCCTACAATCCCTCCCGAAGAGAAGCTCCTCTTTTTGTTTGAATAGAAATTATTCTTTTGTGGAACTAGTATCATGTTTTTAAAACACTGTTGGTTGCTATGGCGACCTGATTGTGTGTGATAAAAAGAGCACATATCATTTCAGAGTAGTTACTTGACTTCCCGCAGAATTTGGAAGCTTTCTCAGTGTATTGCTGGCATTCTGCCTGACTCTTGGCAGTGGTTTGTTTTCTGTTTTCCTCTGCAGCATTCTTCTGTCGTTTTGCTGAGGACAGGCTGCATCACCTGAGACTTTCTTGTTAGTGCCTCAGAAAGTTAGGGGAGAGCTAGAGAAGATACAGCTGACAATAGGCCAGGAACAATGGTAACGATCACCCAGAGCATCTGGGGTGAAGGTGGGAAGAAAAGCAGGTCTTCTAGGGTAGCCTGGAATGGTGACAGTGACATTCCAGAGGCAGCCTGAAAAGGAGCCCCTGGGCAGAAAGCTTCATAGTGTCACCCACTGCACACAGTCCTGATGTAAAAATTTAAGGACCTGATTCTCAGCCTAGTTCAAACGCTGTCTTCCTCTGAGAACTTGGACAAGTTTCCTAATGTCTCTGAGCCTCATTTTCTTATAAAATGTAAAAATAATTCCCAAGTCCCTTCTTCAGTCTTAATCGTCTGTGATGGTAGGATTGTGAGTTAGACCAGAGCTTCTGTAAGTATGATCCAAAGACTTACCGGACAATTTAAATCCCCAGGTCTTGCCTCCAATCTTATAAACGAGAAGCTGTGGGTCTGAGGCTCCTCAATCTGCATTTTTTTCCAAATGCTCCAAATAATGACTGGACATAATAAATGCAAGAATAGCTATAATGGAGTACACCCGGGAAAGCAAATATTTCCCAGAAAGGTCTGAATGTCAGACTTCTGACCATATAGACCAAAGGCAGTTGAATTCTTCAGACAAATTGTTTAGAAAATTAATGGCTGCCCCCTTTGTGAGATGCATTAGCCCCAGCAACACTGAGTATCAGCCCCACAGATACCCACAAATGCAGACAGGAGAATGAGAGAGTGTGCTAGAATGGAAACAGCAGCCATTCTCTGGCTGTTCCTGCCCAGACACTTCTAGGGAGGGTCTCCAGAACATGTTTTATTCATACCACATTAGATATATTAACTTTCTTGCTGATAGGGTTGTCAGGTCAAATATAAGGCATCCTGTTTTTTGGGTTTTGTGGGGTTTTTTGTTTAGGGGGTTGGCAGGTTGAATCTGGCAAACCTACCTACAGATTGCTATCCCAGCCTGCAGGCAACATCACGTAAAGGAGAAAGGAAAAAAACCTTGCCTCTCTCTATCAACAGGGTGTGTCATCTTTCTGGTCTGATCAGAAAAATTGACTTAAAATAAGAAAAAAATACACAAAACAAGGCCCCCTCACAAGGCGCCCAAGTCACATATCTAACCAGGTGCCAAAGAGAAGTGAGGCAATCGGAATTAACTTTCCAAAAAAACCATTTTCTCTTTTGCTTTGAGATCTTTCAAAACAATAAGTTTATAAACTCTTAAACTTCTTAGCTGGCTCTGCTCCAATTAACAACCCAGTGACATCAACATTTTGCAAGTAAATTCAGTATCCATGTGAAGGTGGAAGAAGCCTCAGCCTCGGTATAAAAATATAGTCAGTTCTAGCAACAACCTACAGCTTAAAAAGAGAGAGAAAGGGAGTAACAATGAGAATTCATCTCCTTTCCCCTCTCAAAAGAAATTTAAAAAGAAAAAAAGATTAGAAGACTGGATTGAGATAAGAGTAAAATGTATGAAGCAGGGTAGCCAGCTGGATCTCACATTCCTCACATTCCAGAGTCTTGAAGGTTAAGCCAAGTGATACGCTGACCCACACATAATTCTGCTGATCACATGGGAAAGACATTTGACTGAGACCAAGAAAACGCAGCCAGCTTCTACAGAAAAGACAGTTAGTCCCAGATGTCCTAGCTCCCCAACTTTTCAATACATTGATTTGAACTTTTGTGCACCTAAAGCTGTGATGATTCCTATTTTGGAGAAGTTCCCACTGAATCTAGGAAGAAAAGACATGCACATTTGAAATTATTAGGGATGAAACCAAGTATAGCTGTGAAACAGAAGGGGAGAGATCAACGTGGGCTTGAAGTGTCAGTGAATCTGATGCTGGATACAGAATTTGAGATGAGTCTTGTTGGATGTGAAAATGAGGCCTAAAGATATTTGGGGCTGAGAAATAGGGAAACACAAGTAGCAGAAATGAGAGTGCCATGTTGGAAGAAGGGAGATGAGCAATAGTATGTGTGGGGAACTGGTAGGAGTAGGGGCTGACCCAGACACCACTGGTAGTTCTACCATGTTCCCTTTGTCATCCACATTCCTACCTGGGACAGGTGGTGCCAGGGAGAAGAGTTATGGTGCCCAGCCTTCCTCTCCATGGTGAACTAAGCCCTATTGAGATGAGCAGAGTCTTTGGGCTTCCCCAGAACCCTGATGCCAGAGTTGGAGATAGTGATGAAGGTTGACATGCCAAGAAAAAGTCACTCCTTTGATTTGGGGGCAGTGAATCTCTCTGATTATTCCAAGTAACGGATCTACCCTCATAAAGAAAATGGGGATCAGAAAAGGCTTTCATTTGGTACCCAGAAACCCCCCCAATTTACTTTCTCCCCTCTGAGCAGAAGGCCCAGGTCACAGTCTTTCTTGCCGTTTTTCTCCACCACAATAGAAACTTTTTTAAGAGGATTATATTTTTTCAAAATTGATAATGAGTAGAGAAGTCAGTGCTTAACTCCATACCTAATGGTAGAGTTTCAGGTAATGGTAAAGGAGATATTAAGCTTATTTAAAGTAGTCCATTGTCTAATGACATCTGAAAGGTATACGAAAGTTCCTTTATCTAAGGCCCTCTCTGTCATTGAAATTTGCCATCAACTGTGGAAAAGAATGATCTCTCTAAATACATAAAAAATAGAAATAGTAACACACCACCCATTTGGGGCTCCTAAATTGTGTGTTTCTTCATGGCTTCCTATCAAAGGCCAAGAGAGCAAGAGGTACAGTCTTCAACATAGTAGGAGCTCATTCTAAGCCTTTGTGATTACTGTATTTTCAAAGACATATTCATTTTTATTTTAAAAATCTTTATGGAATGCTCACTTTGTGCTGTCTCATTTGTCTGTTAGCACCTGCAGGAAAAAAAGGGAGAGAGAGAGTCCTATAGTGAGCAGGAGAGAGGGGAGGCTGCCTACACAGTAACTGTCAAAATTTGATGGGTATAAGAAGCACTGGGGCACTTGTTGGGAGAGCAAACTCCTGGCCCCTTCCCCCAAAGCTTCTGATTCAGTCATCTGGGGTTAAGCACCTGAATCAACATTTTTTGTAGGTGACCCAGTTGATTCAGTTATAGGTGGTGCCTGACCAAGCTGAGAAGCATTACACAAGACAATAGCAGGATATAGAAGTCAAGAATAAGAAAACTTAAAAGGAAATCAAGTAGACTGAGGCCACACGTTGGTTAACCAAGAATCACAGAGAGCTCAGTGGGCCAGGCCCGGGTCTGCCAGCTGATAGCATCACAGGGACCACAGATATGTTTTCCCCACATGTGTGAAATAGTCCATTCAGAAGCCACAAGGGAAAGCTCCATTTACTATGGAAGCAGATCAAAATGGCTGCAAGGAACATGACTGACAATACAGGAGTTGCCGTAGCAACTGTGTGAGTTGAGCTGAGAAATTTATAGGCAAGAAAGAGGAGATGAAGAACTTGTGCTAGAGCTAATGTTGTGTGACTTGTAAAGGCCTTATGCTGTTATTTGCAGTAATCTGCTTTATATTTAAAATAGTTGGGAAGAAATCAAAAGGACAGAGGAAGAGTTCCTTCCAAGAATGGCTTCCAGGTTATAGCTGGTGGACAGCAGACTCATGAAGCGTTATTTGTCTTTTCATCAATCTGTTCCCAGAATTCCTAATAATGAAGACTTCACCAACTGATGAATGAATAAGTTAAAAACAAACTCCAACACAATATTCAAATGCAAGGAAGATAAAGACAACTCTGGAAAATAACCACCACAGATTTTTATTTAATTAAAAATATTATACATGTTGTTGCATTTTCATGGAAAATAGTGAATTAAAAAACACCAACAGTGTTAGTTTTCAGAAACCCTCATCACCCTGTTCTGCCACCTGCTGCTGTTTTCTGTCCATGGCATTAACCATGTGTAAGGAACTGAGGCTCTCATGAAACTAGAGCTTCCTTGAAGTTCATACCTACGAGACTCCCAGAATGAGCCATTTACTTGACGATGGTGTTCTATGGAGTTAAATCAGGTATACCAGTCTTGACTCCCTTGCAAACCTTTGAACGGAGCTAATATAAAAGCCCAAAGCACAGGTCAATACCAATTCAGCTCAGTGTGGCTACGGGAATCAGCTATGACCTCATCCAGTTCCCAAGCCAGTTACCAAGTGACCTTGTATTCTACCTGGTGCATTAGTGTCCTGAGCCCCTCCATAAAACTTCCCCTGAACCTCTAGTGGGAAGACACTGCCATATAGTGTTTATATTAAAACCATCAGCAAATACACAAAAGCACATGTGGCCCCCATGCACATTACTATCAAATAAAAAATATATATTGGTACAATACAACCTTTGGAATCACTGGCTAAAATATAGCCATGTGAGTATTTTTAAAGTCTTCATGTAATTCTACATTTAAGAAAAATAACACAAAAAGTTACCTTGAACACATCACTTCAGCTATAAACTTCTCACATGTAAATACAAAGTGTGTACAATATCTCCTCTCCCTAACTCCCCTTCCTTGTTTTCTTTGGACTGCACCACTCCTGAACCTATATCCCTGATCCCACATCATAATGCTGCATCCCCATTTTGCTCCCAAGTGATACTTTTACTAAAATTGGATCTGATGTGACAGAAACATGCTGGCTCTGTTTTCTTGCACCTTTGCTTTGAATCGTAGCACACTTCATTTGGGTTCTGCATCCAGCTTTATATTAAAGAGAGATGAAACCCCCCCACAAATATACAAACAAGCAATCATAGCTGGATAGTACAAAGTTTGAATTGCCTCAGTTCTGAGAAATTGGAAAATGTTCTTTCTTCTTCATAATGGTCTCTCAATTGATGGGAATAAAATAAGGCTGAAATTGCTTTTCGCATTCTGGCTCTGTTGGGGGCATTTTCACATAGACCCCTGTAGTAAGAGGGCTTCTTTTCTTTAGCTGCCAAACACAAAAAGGAACAATAATTATTACTAAGAAATACAGAAGCCGTTTCTAGCCATAATAAGACTCAACAAATAATGGGTCCCTACTCCGTTGAAAAAGTGAATGTACCCATACAGAATTATAAGCCCCAGGAGATTTTCTTGATTCAGTCATTACAATTCACTTTAGATAAATCACTCAGTGCTACTGATGTAAAATAGCAATCATTTTCCCTGACTGCAAGAGAGGAGAAAGAGACTTTGAGAAAGCGTTAGAAAGAACACCCAAAATACCTATGGTAATTGACTACATCTTATCTGTGAGGGCAAGACCTTCATAAGATAATAAACTTCAGTTATTCTGTTCTAGAGCTGTATTTCTCATCTCTACTCCTCATATACTTTTTACTACTTTTTGTCTGTCTGCCTTAATTCCCAATTTTTATCACCTCCATAATTTGGGATTCTAGTCTACTGGTTTGTGTGGCAGTTTCTAGCAAATGAGGTAGGAAGAATCTACAGCAATAGAACAAGTTGAGTAGAGGATCTTGGAATCGAGTTGGGGGGAATGAGGATGTTGGGGAAGAGAGTAAGAGAGCCCTGGAAGGAGAACGTTGTGGTGATAAAGCCAGCCCTAGGCAGAGGGGGGCTGAATGAGACCATCAGAAAGAAATCCTGACAGGACGCCTGAGTTCATACCTCCATCTCTCCCAACAACTCTAATAAATAAGAACTGGCATTCTTATTTACTGGGCTTGAGGGGAAGGCGAGACTTCCCATTTGAGCAGACTGGGTAACAGGGAACCCTGGACAGGACAGTTGTGTGGACAGCTGTAGTTGGACAAGGAAGGCACAAGCAGGGTAGTACCAAGAGATAACTTCTGGGTGAAATAGAGGGATGTTAAGGGGGAGAGTAAAATCCATCCAGGTGGTCTTCTGTAGCAGCATTTGGCCCAACCTCATCTTACGTTTTAGGGTTATTAAGTACAACTTTCTTGAAGACGAAGAGCAAAACAGCTGCCCCATTTGTTCAAACGGTTACTCAAACCGAAACCCTGTGCAGAAGCACACAAACATTCAATGTCAAACACACTCATCTAAAATGTTAGTCATCTCGAAACCTCAAAGGCCAATGCCAAGGGTTCTAGTGCATTCTTTACCATTGTCCTTCTTTTACCACTGTTCTTCATTTATTGCTTCATCTCCAGAAAACTGAATACAACAGCGTCATTTGGTCAGTTGCTATCACTGAAGACATCCTCACCAAACTGGTGTGTTGTCAGCACTGCACTCACCATTTTGCTCAAAGAAACAGCTGTGATAAGGAAACTATAAAAAAACAGCCCCGAACTGACTGCTGCAAGGATCCAGAGGAGGAAGTCAGAATCTGGGCAAGGTTCAGGATCTACAATAGAAAACAAAGCAGAGTTTCCTTGAGACACTCTTTAAACTTTAAGGCCCTACTCCCTCCACTAGTGAGAAAAGGAAGAGGTTCTGGAAAAGCTTCCAACCTTGGTGTCTACCCCTAAAGAGTATTGCTCGTCCATAGGTAAGTCTGGCTGCTGGAGGGCACTTCCCGTAGAATGTCCTATCAGAGAGGCCCAGGGCCAAACTTCATGATGGTTATCACTCCAGAATGAGTGCCTCAACCTCCAGTAGAAAAAAAAAAAACACTAACCCCAACCGATTTTATTTTTAGTCAGAATGCTGAGTGGCCACCCATATTAACCAGTCTACCTAGCCGTATGCCAAAGAACTCTTAAAAAGAATTTCCGTAATCCTAAAATGAACCACCTAAAGCTAAGGAACAAAACTGCTTTCATGCTAAGAAGACAACAATCCAAAAGATGTCAGCTTAGTGATACGGATTTGCTCACCGATGACATAAATCTGGGTTCCATTGCCCATGCCTACATAGTAGGGTGGCGGGTACATGAGCTCCACCTTGCAGATGTAGAGCCCCGTGTCCATGGCCCTCAACCCTTGGATGGTGAGGTTCACTTTGTTTCCACTGGAGGTGCCAGTGCAGGTAGAATCATCTAGGAAGGCCAACTCATCCTCCACTGTGTATGTCGTGGCACAGACTTCAGTCACCTGGCTGCCGGCCTGTCGCAGCACTGTCACCCGGACCTCGGCGGCATTGCCTGAAGACCCATACTCACACACAAAGCTGGCAACACCTCGGCTGCTGGCCAGAACCACTGCAGGCTGGGCCACGTGCATCCCTGATAAGAGAAAATTAGAGGGGACTCAGTGAAGCAATGCTCACCTACCACCAGGCTCGAGCAAAATCTCTAGCTAACCGAAGCTGATCTTTGATGGGTGCTCTCCAGCTTCACCTTTCAGCCCTTCTCTTCCTTCAACAAACACTCCCCATCCGTTCCCTTCTCCCTGAACCCGTCCCCTCCATCTCTTAGCTGTCTTCCAGCTAATCTCCATCAGGTGTTTCCCTTTTGGACAAGAATTTCCTGTAGCAGGAAAAACACTGATGTGACAAACTGAAGGCTTGGTCCTACCATGAAATATGTGATTTGGAGCAAGTCATGCCTTCCCTGTAGCCTTCATTTTCCCTCACATGCAGTTAAGAGGGGATTAGGTCAGATGATAATTCTAAGGTTAAAATAGAACTATAGGAACTATAATGAGCAGTAAGAGAAATTTTGGAGGTTGAACTACAGAATCTTGCCTTATTTCTCAGTACATAACTTACAAACTTCTGCTTATATTTACTTGGTCATGTACCTCTATCTGGCACAGTGGCTGAATGCTGGATCACTGTGCCAGCCAACACATTCCCTAGCATTATTATCAGAGGGAGGGATGCTGCTAGATGAAGGAAGCCACAGAGTAGAGGGCATCAGGTCGTTTCCTCTGTAGGCTGAGGCAACCCTGCTGTTAACTTCTATGGGCTTCCCCTGCCACTGCCACCACCTCTTCCGCCTGTCTCTCTCCTTCACTCAAACACGCTCATGCTCCTTTGTTCTTTCTCCTTCTGGCTTTTACAGGATAAGGGAGGCCAGCTCTCCATTCAAAAAGGCTTGTGTCATTTACAAAATGGTAGCTTCATGTCAAATTACCTTCCTATAACTAACTTGTCCCCTCTCTAGTCAACCACACACCTGACACTCAAAACTTGGATGAACCAAGTCACTCATTCTGATAAAATTCTTTGATATCTTACATACCATTGATTGCAAATAAACTAAGTGGCATTTACATCCTCCGTGATCTGATCCCAACCTATCACTCCAGTCTTGAGTTTCTAGGACACCTCCTTCTGTGTATAAATCACTGTACAGAAATAACTCTATCACTAGTCCTTTTTCCCAAGTACCTGGACTGAACAACATCTGTCCTCAGAAGAAAGAATGGTATGATAGCAGCCATTGCTAGGGTTAATCCAGCAGCGCTGGCTGGCTAGATAACAGTCTTCTTCTACAACCCTCATCCCCGTCTATCAGAGCAACTGTGCACTGGTATAACTCCACTGTGGTATTTAATCAAGTTCTATCCAGTATTAAAGTTTTTTGTGTACTAATCATACCTCTTGCAGCTTCTGTCTTTGGCTTATAAACTCCTGGGAGCCACCATTAGAACCTACCCACATGAGCACTCAATAATCTTTATTGTATTGACCTTAAGCCCAAAGACAATTTTCCTGCCTTCCCCCAGGCAAACTCTCAGTTATCACCAGTAAATCTGGTCACATTCATTTTTCAGTGGAAGAATCTCAGTTACAGGTTGAGATAAATTTTCTACGAAGGAAAGGTAATTACATTTAAGAGTATTTAATCTTTACATGTTCAAAATATGTAGAATATGAAAATTCACATGAGTAGTTCTTTTCTGGTAGTAATTTATCAAATACCTTTTTAGCATCCAAGTATTTCATATAAACCACATGGTTTCTTAACTGAGACAGTCTAGAGTGAAATAAAGTTGAAATACACTGAAAATGTTCACCATTTTAGGTTCTATAGCAAACCCAGTATGAACCTCTGAAGAGCTTAATTTCACTGAAAACTGAGGAATCTGCATCCAAAGTCCACAGATAGGCCAGGTGGCAATTAAGTATCTTATGCCAAACAGACTGATGGTTTTCATTGTTTTTTCTTTCTTTCTTTCTCTCCCCACCTTCTTGTTTTTTGTTTTACAATTTCAAACTGCTATCATTTTTAAAGTAATTAACTAACTAGTTTATAGAATTGACAACCTTAAAACTTTGAATTGAGTAAAGAAGGCTTAAATTTTAAACAAGCTGATTCGCTTGTAAAAGTGAAGATCTTAAAATCTTAAATAAGGTAGAAAAGAAACTTAATATGATTCACCTAAATCCATCTTTTCAAAAAAGGAAATTCTTGAGTTCACCCTGATTCCAAGCTTAAATACATTAGGAGCTACGGATATCTTTCCTCTCTTAAATTGCTTAACTTTACAGTATTGTCTTCCAATCTTACAAAAGTGTCTGAAATTGCTCATCTCCCAAACCAACTCAGATATATTCATTAAGCTCCTAGTCAATGCCTGGTGCTCCACTATGAGCCGTATCTCTGCTTATTTGCTGCTGCCAGATGTCTCCTGCCTGCCTTGGAATACAGAACCAACCAACCCAGGAGACTGGAGCTTTACCTTTAGCTTCTGGCTTTGTTATAAATCACTGTCCTTGACTGCTAAAAGAAATGAAACGCAGGTGGGAGAAACACCTCCTCCACCTTCATCCTGCAAAAGCCTCACTCACCTTTGGAGAAGACGGGGATAAATAGAAGAGAAAACAGAGCAGTGCAGGGCCAGGTCCTAGAAGACTGGTCTGGCTGAGCCCCATGCCTCTGGAATCCGAAACAAGCCATGGCTTTATGGGAGCAATGTTCAGGTCTTCAGGAAGCAAAGTGAAACCTTTCAGGATCCTGAAGCTTTGATATGTGTTTGAACCCACACAGAATCAAGGACTTTATATAGCTGGCTTTGATCCCAGGTATGTACAATACATGTGCACACACAGAAGGCACCTGAATAGAAAGCCTTTTTGTTTTGGTTTTACGAGAAAGGAAGCCGTGGGTTTAGCTGTTACGTCGAAAAGATAACCTCAAACACTCAAAATAAAACTGAACAAAACAAGCCAATCCATGGATGGAAAATGCACTCAATTTGAAACTGAAGCTTCTTATTCACTTTGAGGATAAGTGGAGAATTGGAGAATTTCCTGGAGTGCAGGAGTCTCCCTAGGTCCCAATTTGTCCAGTTATCTAGGCATCTTTTACCAGCTAATTTACTCCATTCACATCTCTAAAATTGCTAAGCTGCTGGTCTGAGCCCTTGACCCATGACAACATTAGTCTGTGGACATCATTAATAAAAGCTCTGCATTCACCATCCTGGGCAAGTTTGCAAATAAAAGCTTATTTCTCCAAGCTCCGTTTAACATTTTGTTAAGAGAAAAGACCAAAATCATGAGAAATAAACAAATTTGCCTGGTTTGCAGATTAGGAAATAATTCAGGTATTCTTGAAAGCCTAAACAAGGACAAAACAGGGTTGGAGAAGGTCCAGAAAAAGTTAGCCAAATGATCCAAGAGATTCAAACCTTCCATAAAAGGATAGACTTGTTTTTCCTTCTAAAGGGAATTTTTCAAGCATAAAATCCAAGACCAAAGGTTAAATATGACTGAAGTTCTCAAATTTATGAAAACTGTAAACAGGACAAGGTTCATCCTATAAGAGAATACTAAACATCGGGGACTACCTCCCTTAATACTGAGGAGTTTTCATATACTTGAATAATGAAAGAGACATTTATTGAGAATCTATGATATACCAGTGATATGGTATGCACACTTAGAGTGAATGATGACCAGACTAAACATAGTTAACACCTTAAGGGACTTCCAGAAGACTGACCAGTCTTCTCTGTGAAGAGACAGTTATAGCATGGAATATGGTGTTTGCCTACCCTAGTTCTTTATGGTTTCCCATCATTCATATAGCCCAGCACAGCAGAAACACTCTATAGAATATGGACCTAATGCCTCTCTTTTTAGCCTGGCTTCTAGCATTTCCTCACATGCCCCCTTCTTCTGCTTGTCCTTTCTCTAACACACCTCTTTGGGTTTGATCAATTTTACCCATGCTGTTCCAACGCCTGTTTTCCCCCATTACCTTATTTAATCCTCCTTCTCATCCTCCAAGGGTTAACTAACATGACAGCTCCTCCAGGGAGCCTCTCCTAAGGCTATTTTCTATTCTCTCCTAGAACCTTCTATAAGCTTTCAAACCCAGCTGAAATGCCAGCAGCCAAGAGCAAACTAATGGGCTCTAACTAAGGGCCAGATCCCAGACAGGGCACTGAAGATACAAAACTGGAAAATGTATGTTCAGGCCCTTAAGAGGAGCCCACAGAAGTAGCAGGGGAAGATAGGTAAGCCTATGATCATGCTAGAGTGGAGAAATGTTGGAACTGAAGTATGTCGCACAGCCACAGAGAAGCAGAAGCCATTGGTTCAGCCTGTGAAAGTCAGGAAGGGTTTCTCAGAAAAAGTAACACCTGAGCTTATTATTGAGGACAAGGGCAAGGGGTGGGTATTGAGACAAAAAGAATAGCGTGTGCCAAGATTGGAAAGAGCATAAAGCATTCATTATGGTCAGAGGACAAGTCTAGTATGTGAACCCACAGCAAGGGTAAGCTGATGTTCTTGTCACTGAGGGCCAATGCACCAAAAGGAGCAAATTAACATGGCTGAGTTCGCATTGTAGGGAAATTCCCCCTTACACAGGAGCAAAGGTGGGGAGGATAGGTTCAAGGAGGAATAAGATAGAGCCAGGAAAACCGGGAAGGAGGCTATCCCAGTACCCCAGGCAAACAAGAATTGGCAAACTTGTGTAAAATGGCAGACAGTAAATATACTAGGCTTTGCAGGTGGTATGGTCCTGGTGCCACTATTCAACTCTCCTGTTGTAGGGTGAACACGGTCACAGAAAATACATATATGAATGGACATGGTTGTGTTCCAATAAAACATTATTCACAATATCAATTATACCCCAATAAAAAAAAGAACATTTTTAAAAAATCATGTAGAGGCTGGATTTGGCCTGCAGACCATACTTTGCCAATTCCTGGTCTAAACTAAGGCAATAACAACAGTGGTGTCAAAGTTCCTAAGGAGACTAATCCAAAAGCAGTGAGTGGATGGAAAACACCAGATTTATGGCTGGGTGTTACTGTGGTACTGCCAAGAATCATTCAAATGTTTGTCAATAGTATCCCACTCAAGTCTCAAAACAACCCAACAATGCAAGGATAACAGTTTTTCTCAGTTTATGAAAGAGGAAACCAAGCCACTGAAACTTGAGATTTATCCAATCCCCCATAGTCAGTGGTAGACCCAGGATTTGAAGCCAGTGATGCTGTTAATCACTACACTAAAGCGAAGGCTTTGAGGTCAAAGAGAACTAGATTTGAATCCTAGCATGAAGACTTGCTAGCTGCTGATCTGGGGCACAGAGCCCAAAGACCTCCAGAAAATTGTAACTATATCTCAAGGCTGATTGCAAGGATTAAATGAGATAATGTGTGTAGCATGTATAAAAGACCTACTATGGTGTCTGGACATTCAAGGAAAAGGACTCCTTTGTATTTACAGAGTCATTGAGAAAACAGAAGTACAGTTTCTTAGAATAGGGAACATAAGAAGAGCAGATCAGGAAGTGAAGATAATGAGTTCCCTTTGGGCATGTTGAGTTTTCTATAGGTGGTAAGGTAGAGAGACACAAAAATAATTAAATAATTGCCAATGTGGTCTGGAACACAGGAGAAAGATCCGAGCTAGAGACATTAGTTTAGGCAACCATGAAGCCACTGAGGAAAACTTCACAGGCGAGTCTTCACAGACTTGTAACACTCTATAAATATTTGTTAAATGAATAGATATATGAATGAAAACAGTTTAATATAAGAAGACATGAGGTTTATAATAGGAACTTTCAAAGAAGTTCACCAGGTCCCCTAATTATACTTTCATGAAACGATTTCTGCAACAGCAAGAAAATTCAATCATTTTGAAAAACATTGGGTAAAAAGAACGTTGGTGAAAAAGATATGTCACATGTATAGTCCCATATATTACTTGATAATTACGAAGAGGAAAAGATAATGGATAAATCTAGCAGATACTGCCTTAAAAAGTGCTCAAACTAAAGATCACCCATGATGAGATATTTTGATATCATGTGACTCCAGATTTAATTATCTGAGAACACAACACCTCTCTAGTATTATTGACAAAATTGGTTAAACTGAATCCATTCATGGGAAAAACAATCAGGCAAATCCATATTGGGATCATTCTGCAAAACAACTGGCCTTCGGAAAGGGCCTTTGATTCTTCAAAAATGTTAATATCATGAAAGATTAAAAAAGAAAAAACCTAGAAAATTGTTCTAGATTAAAGGAGATTAAGGAGACATGACAATAAAATCCAATGTATGGTCCTTGGTTAAAAAAATAAATCACTATAAACCACGTTATTAAGATACCTGGGAAAATTTGAATATGGACTATATTTAGCAATAACATATTAATGTTAAATTTGCTGTGTGTGATCATTTCACAGGAGTTATGTAGGGAGACATCTTGCTTTTAGACGATATTTTCTTAAGTATTTAGGGATAAAGTCTTAGGATGTCAGCAAGCAACTCTCAAATGGCTCAGCAAGAATAAGTGTGTATGTTTGGTGATTACAGAGAGAAAAAGTTGAAACAACAGTGACAAAATGTTAACAACTGGTGAATCTAAGTGAAAAGGATATCTGTGTGTTCATGGTACTCTTCTTATACATTCTGTATGACTGAAATTTTTCAAAATAAAAAGTTGAAAGTAAAAATTGTAAGTCCACGATTACTATGTTAGGTACCATACCATAGATAAGCCAACTGAAATTTAGAGAGGATGTGACTTGCTCAGGGTTATTCTCCATTCTCCTTCCTTATATCCAACTTCCACCTGGGAGACAGAACCCCGTGGACTACTTGGGTTCCCTGGCAGACTGGCTTCTGGGAGGGATCAGCAGATGGGAAGCACCCAAAGAAGATACAAAGGCAAGAGGAGGGAGGTCAGGGTATTTCTTCCCTGCTCTCGCCCAGATTCAAGGACCTTATCTCTGGCAGTGATAGTAGCTCTGCACAGCCACAGTTTTTGAAAGGTACACCTTACCCCTCCTATGAGCCAATTCTCACTGTTTCTTCCCCTGGTTCTTTCAGCCCTGGGAGGGGACTAGCTTCCAGTGTTGCTAGCGTCTGTGTATGTTAGCATCTTCCATTCCTTACCCTCCTTTTACCTCTTAAATTAGTCCTTTTGCTGATTCTTTTATTTGAACCACCTGTTACCTGTCGAGTCCTTGGCTAATCCAGTCCCAAAGCTATAAAAACTGGATTTAAATCCTGGTCTCATTTTCATCCAGTACTTACTTTTTTCCCTATTATCTCATGTACAATGAAAACACGTTACATTTATACAGTCAATCCTGTGCAATTCTGTCTGCCCTATTTCAGGTTCTATTTCCATGACACTCACACATTCACCCCACATACAGCACCTAAGTAGGGTCTCCTTTGTACATAACAGGTGATGGAGAATTTCCCCATTTCAATTTAGGTCTCAACCCTTTTTTCTCATCTCCAGCTCTGGGAAAAGGGATAGTAAGTAAGGATTCAATCACGGGACTGATGGACACTAATGAGCCCAGCACAGTGGTGAAGAGCATGGCTGGAGTCAGACATGAGTTCAAATCCTGACTCTACCGCTTACTAGATGTGTGGTCTTGGGTACAGTTTTTTAACTTCTCCAATCCTGAGTTCCTCCTAAAATATACCTAACTATGGTAACTACCTTACAGAGTTATTGTGATGATTCAATGAGACTGTGCCAATAAAATGTTGAAAACTGCCTAGAATATATAGTACATGCTTAGCAAATGTTAACTTACATATTAAATACAGAAAACTATGGATTTCAAACTTCAGCTGTTATTATAATGAATGGATGGTACATTAGACTTAAATCAGCAACTGACTATTCTGATACACACTTACTATCTGCTGTTATCAGTGTTCCCATCCGTATCTGAAACAAAATAGTTTATTATAAGTACTGATTGAGTCTAAAAATTCACAACTCCAGACATAATCTAAGAATTATGTACTGTGAGCTCTCAGTTATTCAGTGGTTGAATACTCAAATATCTGGAAGTACTCCATCCTTGGATATTTTCATTTCAGGATAGAAATAGGAAAGTGGATTTTGTTATTTACCTTTACTGCTCCAATAAAAAAGGTTGGGGGGTTGGTGGTAAAGGAAATGAAAATAATTAGCTAAAATTAGGACTTGGGGATTCACTGTGATTTCATTTCCTCACTATCTTCCTATATCCTATCAGTTTGAGTAAACCCCAGACTGGTTTTATAGTACTCTTAGTGGTTACTGGATTTGAAAGCTCTCTCAAGATTTGCATAATTGACAGTGATGCCTACAGTGAAGTGTGCTCAGAATTCCAGATGAGATATAGGGTAGGGTAACTGGATATTTTTACCTAATTGTAAGACTCCTCTGAATTTACAAAGCTCATTCTAAGCTTAATTGGACTTTTCAGTTTTTTAAGCTTATTTTTTTCCTAAACCTCCTCCTATTATCCTTTCCCCAGCTAGTTCACCCAAAAAATCAACCTTTTGTTGAAAGACATGCACCTGGCATTGACTGTGGTACATACTGCAAAACATCCTTTGCTTGATGGTTTCAGATGTAATGGGAGGAATGAAAAGTCTAATATTTGCATAGCGTGCAGTTTCAGGACATCCCATTACGTTGAGCCTATTATCATGCCTAATTAAGGTTATATACTCTGCTTTTGTGCTAATTAGCTCATCACAGTACAACTCCTTTCAAAATCGACTTCAAAGGAAAAAGAAAATCATCTACCCAAGTGATTGCTAAAGAAGGACCTGTCAATCATCTCACTTCGAAAGAGAGCTAAGAGAAAGGAAATGATATGCAAACTGACTGGAAAGAAATTTTAGCTCCATTACCATTAAAGGGTGAAAATATGGGCTGGGCAAGAACTCACTTAAACAAATGTAGTAGATTAATTTTCAGTACCTAAGGAACTGTCATCCACATCATAAAGTCAGGTAAAACTGAGTGCTTCTGAGCTGTGGGGCCTTCCAACAGCCCCTTCCTGGGCAAATAGAATTGATTTCCTGCTGGCCTTTTGGTCTACATTGTCCCCTCACTAGGGGGAGTGGAAAGCATTTTTGGGGAATCTAAATTTTATTTGCTGATCTGAATGACAAAATGAAATATTGAAGCTGCTTCAGTTGAAGGTTAATCCTCACCTGTCAGAGCTTTACTTATGTAGAGATGAAAAAAATGGTGGTGGGTATTATGGAGGGCACGCATTGCATGGAGCACTGGGTGTGGTTTAAAACTATGAATTCTGTTATGCTGAAAAGAAATGATATAAAAAAAATTTAAAAAAATAGAAAAAAAAAAGAAAAAATATTTTTGAATGAATAAATGACAAAGCTAACTGTGGTCAAACCAATTTGTTAGGGGGAATCTGTGTTCTACTTGTCCAAGCTCTTTATGTTATTAAATCTTTTTTAAAATCTTATCTCCATTTATGTATAACTGTCTCTTATTGTATTTCTGGGTTTAGCCATTATCCCTCAATCTCCTTAGGTTCTCATACCTAAAAGTATAATTAAAGTTGGATTGTGTTTTATTCTTAATCCTTCACGCCTGTTGCACCATAGCCAGCCATGAATAATGTGGGTAAGCGACTTTACCAAAAGCCAAGAATAAATGTTTTCAAAATAGGACACCCCTTTATTTTACAGATCAGAAAACTGATGCTGAGAAGTTAATTGACTTGTCCAGGATCATACATTTTACATTTATTTACATATATTTTTACATTCCTGTGCCTCTAGAACTTATTTATTCATCATCAAGAAGAAACAGAAAGAGAAGGATAAATAGTCTAATATTTGACCTATGATGCACCCCAGCTCACCCCACCTGAATGGTACAGAGTGTACCTCACTTCCATTTGGAACAAGTTGAGATAGCCCAGTATCCTTTCCATTTTGCAAAATCAGAAATGTCACAAGTCACTTATGTTTTCTTGTCTTAGCACAAGGAGTAGGAAAGCTTAGAGTGTGATTAAAAAATTTCTTTAATGTTGAACAACCTACCCAACCCCAAAGAGTTACAGCCTCTCCCTAAAGAGTAACAGTGGAAGTGCCAAACATTTGACGGGATCCATTCCTCCCATGATATTTGTGGCTGGTATAATCTCTTCCTCAAGCACTTATTTCAGTTTCTTGGTTACAGAGACAATCATTCTTTTCGTGTTTTGAGCTGTGTTATTACTAGCCCACTGCTACTGCAGCATTTGAATGATTTCAGGCCATGACCACCTCCATAACTCCAGTTCATAGGAAACTGTTATATTCACACCTTAAGCATAGAAAAGGAGCATCTTTACTCCTTTGTAGTGTGAGCTATAGTGGCTGTGATGGTAGAGAAATGTGTGTTAGAGAAGAGGGAACACAATGTGTTCGCACAGCCTGTTGTAGGTGTCAAATCCTAGAAGAAATGTTAGTGAGTTTTGCTCTCCCATTTTACAGATGAGGAAACAAAGGTCCAGGGGAGGTGAAGTGATCTACTCAAAATTACATGGACAGCCTATTGGTGGTAGAACCAAAATGAGGCCCCGAAGTCCTTAACTCAAATTCTCTTCTCGCTATGCCTTTGCCATTATTTACCACCTTCCCAAGACCTCATAAACTAACATGGCTTCTGGCTCTAATTTCCTTCAAGTTTGCAACTTGAAACCCAGCTCCACCAGTTTTAGGTACCTGCAAACACAAATCAGCAAATCAGATTCTGAGTAAAATTAAAACTTATGATCTCATAGCAGCACCAATCACAATAGCCAAAAGATGGAAACAGGAGTGCCCTGGTGGCTCAGTCAGTTAAGCAACCACCTTCAGTTCAGGTCATGATCCCAGGATCCTGGGATAGAGCTCTGCATCAGGTTCCCTGCTCAGTGGGAAGCCTGCTTCTCCCTCTCCCTCTGTCATTCCCCTTGCTTGTGCTCCCTCTCTCTCCTCTGTCAAATAAATAAAATCTTTTAAAAAAATGGGAAAAAACTCAAGTGTCCATCAACTGATGAATGAATAAACAGAGTGTGCTATATCCACACAATGGAATATTACACAGCCATAAAAGGGAATGAGGTACTGATGTGTGCTTCAATATGGATGAATCTTAAATATACTGTGCTACCTGAAAGAAACCAAATGTACAATGTCATATATTGTATGATTCCATATATTTGATATATCCAGAATAGGCAAGTCCATAGAGACAGAAAGCAGATTATTGATTGCCAGGTATTGTGGGGGGGGATGGAAACAGAGAGTGGCTACTTGATGGGAACAGGTGATGAAAATATCTTGTATTAGATAGTGGTGATGGTTGTATAACATAGTGAATACTAAATACCTCTGAGTTACATACTTTTAAATGTTTAAAATGGTAACTTTTTTTTTGTATGTACTTTACCACACACACACACAAATATGATCATGCTGATGGATTCAACTAGCATTGCATTCACCATCTTGGAAAGCATCCCATTGGTCTTACAATATGTATTGGCCATACTTTTTGCTCTTCTCTGAATGTAATCCAGACAAAATCTGTAGCCAAGTTGGCTTCTTTCCAAGTATAAAAGGAATGAACTGGTAAATACATCATTAACTGGCTGAGGCAAGGGAGAAACATTTTGTTTTTCCTCATCATCTATAATTCTGACCACCCATCACACTGAATCATAACCAGCCAGAATCTGAGATATGGATCATTTGGCTTTGCCTTTCCCTGGGCACAATTTTCTAACAGGTTACTCAGTTGTGGAATAACTAAATGAGATGGAGAGAGGCCATGGAGGAAATTTTGGCTCAGTGAACTGTATTATTCAAGTGTGTTTTAGGAGAATATAATTTAGGAGCAGCTGGTTGCATTTAGCCGCTTTCCTTAGTGGGCCCCATATCATGGATTAGGCTCTAACAGGAAAATCTCTGGCCCAGAGTTTCATCCATGAGGAGGAAACTAAATAATTGCACTTACATGGGCACAACAGGGCCTGCGAAAGGCAGTAAGAGTAATGCACTTTTGTTACCCCATTGGCATCCCAGTAATCTGAAGCTCTTCTTGTGTTAATTTTCCTAGAATACTGTGAAAAATATTGTACACAAAACCCAGGGTCTTTTTGTCTGGCACGTACATAGACCCCAGCTTCTATAGTCATCTATGAGAATCAGGTTACAGAAATGACATGGACTTTAAAACCCCAAGGAATGCATTCTTTATATTTTTGTTATTTCTCAACATTATTTAAGTTCACTCTGATCACATAAGTTTCTTACCCTACATGCAAACTTTGCAGTTCTGGCCATTTGTGTATTTTTGGCTTAAAAATGCTGACAAGTAGAAATAGACAACAAACATTTGTTTCCTGTCCTCTCAAAATATAAGTAGGTCAAGAAGCATCAGTCAACTATATCCCCTGCATTTCACCCTTTGGATAAGACAGACAAATGTGTATTAAAGAACATGTGAGGTTGCTTGATATTTTTTAATTCATGACACAAGAATGCTAAAGGAAGTTAATTTTTAAATTTAAATTTTTGCTACTGGAATTTTTTATACTGATTTATAGGACAAATGTTTATGGTGATAAGTATTGTTGAGCAAATGCAATTTTTTTTCTTATCATTTGGAACCACTGTTTTATTTGAGAAAATAAATTACTTCCACATTCTCTGGCTCTCTAGATATCCAAGCCTTCTTTTAATTAACATCGTGAAATGTCTATGTAAGTGAATGTCCTTTGTAAATATGAATATATTCATTGACTTTAGTATCTCCCATAGCAAAGAAAAATTAGAGAGAAAATCCTCAAGATTTTTATTTTAAGAGAATGGAAGTAAAGAAGCAAATGAGAAGAAAGAAGAATAAGAGAAAGGAGAAGCAAATGGAGCAGAGAAAGACAACACAAAACTTTGAATGAAGCATAATTTGCATATACTCAAAGAAATATCAATTCTGACCCATCTGACAGAATTAATCATCCATAAGAGAACACTGGTTTTGATTGTGGGTGGAACTTTCATAAAATTCCAAAAACATCTTGAAATCACAAAACCCCCCAAAAAGATGCTCTTCTAGATGTTCTTATACAAAGAATGTACAGATAATGTCACTCTTGTACTAAATTTAGCAAATAAAATGATTATGACTGATAAGACTCATAGAAGCTTTTTAAAAAAAAAGTCTTTAACTTAAATTACTGCAGCATAAGTTTTTTTTAAAGTCACCAACTTAAAAGTCAGGAAACTCTTAAATTTAACCATATTTCTATGACACTGGTTTAGATGATAATTTTTTATAGATTTATAACAGTTTGGGATATCACCAAGATTCAGTGCCTCAGACCCTGTCGTTCCTGCACACAGACTTCAATTTGAAGCCTTAAAGATTGGAAACAAATCTATAAAATTTACAAATCATTTCCTACAAGGTATTTTCAATAAATTCTGAGCCAATGATCTCCACCACTGTGTTTTCCAGCATTCAGCCAAGCCAAAACACATCACTGTAAGATAAGATTTTCTCACACTCTCTAATTCAGATTTATTGTTTCAGATTTGGTTATAAGCAAATAAGGAGTAAAATGCATAAAATGGTGACATGGGATTTCAGAGTTTTGAATTATAGATGTGGCTCTAATGCTACCTAAATGGAAATCACTTTCATCATATAATCATATAATCTCACTAGAGTTTAATTTTCTCATCTGTACATTTTCCCCTTCGTGATATGTAAATGGAAAAAGCAGGTTAGAAAATTATATTTAGAATATGATTCATTTTGTAAAAATAAAGTGAAAACACATGCAGAATTATATATGGCAACATGCAAACAGTGATTATTATAGAATTTTTATTTTCTTATTTCATCTACCTCTATTTTCCATCTTTTTGAGTGTATATGTATTATTTGTGATTAGAAAAGTAGATAAGCTATTACAGGCAATACAAATTAAAGTTTTTTTTATTATTTATAGAATCTATGTATCAGTTCATCACAACTTGAGCATTTCTGTTTTTGGAAAAAGTTTAAAGACAATAAGATATGAATTTAGCTTCTTCTCTTTCATGCAGAAGTTTGAATTCTAAGATGAGTTTATATAAGAACTCTAGTTTCTGAAATATTAACTCAAGAAGCAATTTCATAGAGCAGCATATTGTACCATCAGCTTCTCTTCTTTTGTTAGCCCATTGGCATCCCAGTAATCTGAAGCTCTTGTGTTAATTTTCCTAGAATACTGTGAAAAATATTGTACACATTAAGAAACACATTCCTCTTCCCAAAGATAAGCAACATTATATGTATGGTTAATTGGACGTGCAAATAAATGGATTATGGTAAATTTTAAAGAGGAAGGTAAGTTTATTTAATGTAGTCTGAGCTATCCAGACCCTAATTCATTGAGGTCTTGAATATTGGAATTGGAACTTTAAGGTCTATCTCTTGGACTCTGATTGGTTGTAAAAAGGAGACACTGATTCTCACAGGCAGATAGATAAACCAGGGTTCCTCGGCTGCAGACTTTGCACGCTCTTGGTACATACCCTTGGTTTCTAACTGACAAAGCATTCAAGACACACCAAGTAGCTCATTCAAACAGATTACTCTCAGTTTAAGATGGACTTCAAGGTATCATGAGGAAAACCTGTCAGAATCAGGTACCAGAGATTCCTAGAAATTCCCATATTCAGTAATACAAATTAAACATGTTCTTGAGAGTACAAAGGCAGAAAATTAAAGAACTAATCTAAGCAGTTTTTTAAATTATCTAGCCAATTCCTCTATGTCAGAATTATATTCCTACTTCAAGCCACTTCTCTCTCTGTGTTATGGGAGTGTGGCCAAAGGCTCCCAACCATAACTCTTCCCTGGCAGAAGGAAACAACAGAAAGAAAAGATTCAGCCTTTCTTTCCCACATGGGCCCCTACATTAAAGGAGATGTCTCTAAGTGTCACAAGGAGAATCCCAAGGAAATGTAAGCCTGCCTGGTTCCCCACAACTCATCATAGCTAAAAAGCAAGACAAAACAAACTTTGAATGATGAAATGTTCAATTGCTTTATCTTCATATGGATGTAAACATACACAAAACTGCAAATCCAAATGACTGCAGTCCTTTAAATACATCATCTTGGAAGACTATTTTTCCAGTGATACTGTCATTATTCAGAAAGCCCCTGGGATGTCTCTTTTGGAATTATTCTCATTTTTATGGAGGAGAAAAAAGATGCAGTGTCTTACTACTTGGTGAAAATCAAGATATGATCATAAAATGTTCCTCAAATAATGAGGAAATTGTTGTTGGGGGGATATCAGATTTTTAATCAAACAAGAAATAAGTGTTGCCTTTGAAGATGTTGGAAGGATCATGCTACAGGCCTTTGAATACCGAGAATATTTTCTCAAGATATTTGAAACCAAGAATATTTCATCAAGAGGGATGAACATCTTGGATTCGAGCAAGCAGTGTGATCCTACTCCATGGCCACACAAAGCAAATGGAAGTGGAGAAGAAGGCTGACTCTTTCATTATCTGTCACTAGTTCAGAACTACAACTGAGCTTCAGGCCCCCGGGGGATTAGATGGTGAGTTCAGCCAAACCTTCACATGGCACAACTTAAGTAACAGCACTCAGCTGAGGAAAAGTGACTGTACACAGCGAGTAGAACACAAAAAGTAGGAATCCAGGCAGATAGTAGCCTGATACTTTTGTATTCAGAAGGTCTGCCCACAGACTGATGAGCCCCAGGCTAAGAAAAAAAGATGGAGATCGGGTCAGGGCTTCTGGCCTCAGGGGAAGGGCAAGACTCCAAAGGCTGAAAGCAGAAACTCAGTCCTCTGAGATGTGGGCAAAGGGACTTGGAGGAATGTGAAGTCTTATCTGAGTATGCCGGGAGCCCAGTGGCCATTTCCCAAAGTGAGAGTCCAATGGTCAGAACTACATTGGATCTAAGTCTTGAATAGTGACTAATGCTAAGCTTCATTCAGTGAAGGACTGAGAATTTTAAAATCCTTAAAACTTCAGTTAGGACTGAGATAAAACAGGGCCTGCAGGGAGGTAAGACATTTGGGAACCCAGATAAAGAAACTGATCAAGATAGAGATACAAGACATAAATAGGGCTTACTAGATGCCAAGATCATGTTCTGGAGAAGCTAGCACTCATAAATTCTGATACATTTATTTTAGAATATCACTTTACTTCTTTGGAAAACCTAACAAGAAAAATGCCATACTTCCTTTTCCTTCGGGTCCATTGTCCTTAGTAGGGTGCTATTTATTCCAGGGATTAATGGGATTTTTCTAGTCACTATTTTTTTTTTAAATTAAACTATCTAAGTTTAGTTGGGTTGAAACCAGACCGTGGTTTTCAAAGAGCAGACAAATTGAGACCAGACTATATTCTAAACTCCCCCACATTCTGGTTTCATTATCCTCTCAAAACCCAGACCAATTTTATGAAAAGAGTTTATAAAAGTGGGCTTGATTCTTAGCAAACCTGACCCAGTTAAAATCTGAAGTTGGATTAAAATCAGCTCTAATTTGGGGGTACAGTGCTAACTGTAGAAGTGAAACTAAATATGTATAAATGTGTAAGAACTGAAGAGGAGGAAAAAATTATTAAGTGATAAATTTATTAACCCAAATCTCTGAGCAATGAGTGGACAATAACTGGTAAGAAAATATTTCCAGATCTAAAAGACCAGCAATTACTCTAAGGTCACAATTCTAAAATAACTTTTCTGATTAAGTTCAAACTTTCCAAGAACATTCACCTTTTATCTGAAACTGAACCATGAGAAATTTCAAACTAAAAGTCCTCCTAGACTGCTTGCATGAGAATTATGTTTTCATGATGGAACAACTGAGTAATCATTGCCATTTACTAGCTACACAACACTGAAGCAAGAGACAAAAAGTCACTGGGGCCAGAAAAGAGGAGAGAGAAGAGAGAAGGGGGTAGGAGGATGAAGGAATGAAGGAATGAATGAAGAAAGGGAGGAAGGGAGAGAGGAAGCCAGAGTAGACAAGGGTTGTTAAGACCACGTATTTTCAGAGCAAGTCAATTCTGACCAAACCCCTTGGAAGCCGAATGCTGTTAATCTTAGTCCAAGTGTTTCTCAGAAACATCATTTTCCTTGGTACAGCAACTGGCATCTGGACCAATCCCCGGGAGCTCTGTCTCCAGGCAGTCACAAAGTAATTAGGCCTATATTGATACTCAACTCCCACTGTTATTATCTCTGTAAGCCAGGGTTTCTCAACTTCAGAACAATTGACATTTGGAATCAAAATGGGATTAAACATGCAAGGGTATTATGAGGAAGAAATATCTGTGAAAGAAAATGGGAGGGGAGATAGGGCAAGCTAGAGAATCATCAAATCATTATGCAAATCTGACCCTTAAGGGAATGAGAGTGGGAGGGAAGGTTTGGTGGAAGTGTGCTAGACCCCTAGGCAATCTAGGAAAGGTTTGGCAAGACTGTCAAGGGTCCTTGAGCCAAGGTGGACCATCTAGAACAGGTTTGCTTTAGAATTCCTACCACTTGCAATTATTGGCTAAGAGCAACTCATGGGAAGCAAAACCTCAGCAGAAACAGGGCAATGGATGTCAGAGTGCAGCAGCTTGAGACTTTGGTCCATTACCCTCCTTACAGTGTGGGGCTGAGGCTCCATCTCATGGTCCACCCCTTGTGCCATGTGGATCCATTTCACTTAGGTTCAGGAAGCTTCTCTTCCACATTTCCTGAGGGCCTTTCTTCCTGAGAGAAAACTCAAAAGAAAGAGGTTAATGGATGAACAATAACCCTCATCACTGTAATTGATCTCAAGACCATAACTAGTCTTCCACCTCTCCCTCCCCCAGTCTCCATTCTAAATTCCCTCCCCACATCCTCAGCTATCATCTCAGCAGATCTTGGTGACTTACCTCTTGACATGATCCAAACCTTCACTCCCGATGATCTGAGCCTTGATGATCATATCCGTCACAGTTCTGAGTGACAATACAAGGTTTTCATAGCACAATGGGTCAAGAGTACCAGGGCACATCCAAGTAGATTATCTGTGTTCCACTTCTGTTCCTCCTTGTCCCATTGTGTAGAAGCAGCCTCACCTCCTTCTCTGATCATTGTCAATTACCTCCACTAGTGAGATGAGTCTTCTTCCTGCCAGCTGGTCAGGGGACACAGGATTCTAAGACATCCTCATGGTAGCCATAATCTATAGTTCTTTGGGATACTTGCTGTGTCTTCCAGCAAGAATGTGTTCCCCTTGAGTAGCAGAGACAGAAAACACAAAATCTCCCAATGGGTCACTGAGAGTGATGGTGAATGGGCTCACTTCTTCCACCCCTTCGTTCCTTGATTCATGTTCCCTTTCTACTGGGTAAACAGCGCCACATAGGAGTCTCTGATTTAGTAAATACATTGTATCTAAAAGGATGCCCCTCTATCTTTTCAGAGTGTTTTTTCCAACCTGACACTTTTGCTGCTGCTTTCAAAGGACATTGCTTCACTCTATGAGGCTGATGGTCTCTGAGTATAGTATGTGATACAACCAATGGATGTAAACCCATTCCAACACCTCCTTCAATGTTAAGTGGAGCCGTTGGCCAATTGATGCATGTGGATCAGGCCTTCTAGAAATCCCTTTACAGGCTTTACAGGCAGATAAAACAAGTCTATCTTAAGATGCCCCTGTGAGGATGAACCACTAGCCATTCCAGGATGGAAAGGTCTCAAAGTAGTCACCCTGCCCCAAGTAGCCAGTTGGTGTTGTAAAGGAAAAGTGTCACATGAGAGGCTCAGTGTGTCTAACAATTCGGACATTCATAGCATTAGTTAGATCTGCACTGGTAAGAAGTCCAAACTACTGGACAAATATGTCACCTCCATCTTTTCCACTCTCTTCATGTGTCCATTGTACCAGTGCTGGAGTAACCAATGATGAAGCCTGGCTAATGTCAACTGGCCAAATAATTTTATCCACTTAGTTATTAAGTGCTTCTTTCATGGTGACTGCTTTCTTGTGGGCATTAACATATGACAAAAAATCATTGTGCCTTGTGCCCACTTCCAAATGTTTGGTCTCAAAATTCTATCCCAGACTTCCTTATCTCCAATCTTCCAATCCTTTACTTCCAAGTCCTTTATCAGATGTCCAGGTCATTGGCCACTTCCTAGGATCTATAGTCTCATTTTAGACCATTTCACTTTCCACATAAATTAGTGACTGGGAGCCTGGCTCACAGACATGCCCACTGAGAAGATTCTTCCTCCTCACTGTCTTTCAAGGCCATACCTAAATGAAGCTATAATGCAGCCAACATCAACATCCAGCTTGCACCCAAGTACCAGACAGAGTCACCCATGAACAAAACTTTGGCTTTTTCTTCCTTATTCAGCTGGTCATATTGGAACACCCATTTGGCAATAGGTACAGCTGGGAAATGGTCACATACCATGAGCCTCAGTTTACAGTCTACCCTGGGAATGACTCCCCATCTGGTACAGCATCTGTGCTTGGGGCTGCTATTGCTATGGTAGTCTATAGAGCTATTGGAATCCATCCAGTTTTGAAGGTGCTAGACAGTTGAATTAAATGGAGTCATGGTAGGAATCACCACCATTGCATTCTTTGGATCTTTAATGATGGCACTAATCTCTACCATCCATTCACCCCAAGATATGATATTTGGGGGGTCTATTATCTTGGATGGGGAAGAAGGGGGGTTGATAAATTTCAAGTTTCTACTTGGCCTTCCAATAATAACTCTTATTTTATAGACCATAAAATCTCTGTGGGGGTTACTGCAATCTCCAAATATATCAACTCCAATTTTGCAATCCTCCAGGATTCTGTTTATCCCTTGATCCCCATTGGCTCTTGCTCTAACAAAGGGTGCTATGATGAAATTTTGGGGCTCCAAGTATTGATGTCATCTCAGACTCTGTGTCCATTAATCCATAATTATTGTGTCCAATAATTATGTCTGGTTATTCCCCTTTCCCTATTCGAGTAAGTGGTCATAGTCTCTTGGGGGAAGAACTGAAGGCATTGTCACAATATATTCTTCCCATGGTGCTAAAGGGTCCATCTTCCAAAGCACCTGGACACCTCTTTAGTCAGTGGGCTCCAAATCTGAAAATTGGATCAAGTTGAGGAATTGAGCAAAATATTACAACTTTTTATGGTAGTGATTTTCCTCAGCCTTCTGATCCTCCACTCTCGTCTTTGTTTTTCCTGCAATTATATGCTTTTTCAGAGCTCTATCACCCCTAAGGATATTAACAAGCCCAGCACTGTGACTCCCTCTCTTATCATAATCCAGTATACAGAGGAGGCAACCACTGATGTTGGTGTCCCTCTCCCAGCATATTTCTTATGGCCTTGGCAAATAATTTGTCCTCTGGTCTCTGTGATCAAACTTCAACCTCTGATGGATCTTCTGGTCTCATTGAACATATCCATTCCAGCATGCCCACCTCTTCAGTTTCTTTATTTTTTTCTTTTCCATATGCCAGGGCAACTTCATGAGTGTTGGCCATTGCATTATTCAGCCTTCTAAGAGCTACTTCACCAGTGGATTTGTCCCATCCCCTAACAACTTCACTAGGGTATTAAATCCCATGCCTCAAGAAAGTGATCTTAATTAATTCTTTCTTACCCATCTTATATTCCAGACCACTTCATTGAGTATCTTTAAAATCCAATACCAGTATTCCCCTAGTGCTTGCAAATACATGGTGATTAATTATTGCAAGTCTTTGCAATATTTGGATATAGAGTCTTTTCCCTTACCAAGCCCAGCATAACGTCGGCCATAATATACAGGGGTTTAACCCTAGTTAATGGCTTGACTAACAGGAGAGGAGGTGGGGAGAGTCCTGAAGGTGGCCCCTGTTATGGAGGTGAGGTTTCCACAGCATATTCCAGTACCATCGAACTACTCTCCCTTACTATGGAAGGTGGGCCACATCTGCAAGCCCAGAGGGTTTGTGAAGATTTCAGTCAACATCCTCAGGGCACCATCCAGATGTCTATATCCCATACCTCAGTATTGTACATTTTCCAGCCAGATCCATGACCTTTGTATGATAGACCTGCCTTGGCTGAACATTCAAATGTCTCTGGAGCTCTTTGACTCTGATGATTAGGTCGCCAGTCTGCCTCTCAGCTATGCCTCTCCTCTTCTGCAGGGGATACAGTCTTCTTTGGGAGCTACAGCAGACGTTCTCTGACTATCACACTTAGCAATGCTGCTTCCTAACAGTCTTCAGACTGCCAGTATTTTCCAGCAGGACAAGTGCCATCTTTTTCCAAGTACAGTTTTTCCCTTCAACAGATTTATTTCATTCCCCAATAGATCCCTCAATAGATTTACCTCATCCCCCAAAAGATTTACCACTCTCTCTGCCCCTGCTATAACCTATAGATACTTCTATCAGCATTCACAATGCTCCATTGGCTTTGTTAATTTTCACATCTTCTCCCCATATTTTATTCCTTAAAGACAAGGGTCTTAATGCCATCAGCATTTTGAAGAGTGAGTGTGCATGTAATAAATAATGAAAATGCTTCAAGATTATCTCTGAGAGGAAAGAGGATAAAAAGTAGCACAGCTTTATATTCTTTATTTTTTATTTCCTTTTCTGCCCTCTTTGCATTTCTTTTCTTTGGTCAGTCAGCACACGCAGGTGTCCAATCGCCCTATCAGACTGCCTTCCATTATTATGGTGGCTTTTCAAAGGCAACAGTAAAACCTTTCTACAAGTGTAAATGGTCTGAGTTCACATTTTTTGGAGGTTCCTGGCAGGTACCAAAAATCACAACAAGTATTCCAACAGTTACACACCTAAACTTCTTAAAAATCTAGATGTGGAATATCAAATTAAAAGAAAAACATATGGATGCCAAATCAGAACTTTCCATTTTGATCTGGACACAGCCCTACTTTTACTAGGAAACTGGAAGGAATGTCATTAAGGATCACAGCTGCTTTTATGAATTTGCAGCTTCCAAAGTGCATTAGAGTTGACAGCCCTTGCTGAGCCTTGCATATGGAGAAGATCCTAAATGGGTTCCAGATGTCCATGGAAAGAGACATTCAATGGCTTTGGGCTGAAAAAATGAATTAAATAATAGAATGGTATTCTTAAGACCCCTGCATCACAACACTTTCACGGGTGAAAACAACCCTGAAATGAAGTCATAACTCCCATTAGACACACACACACACACACACACACACACCATGATCACACACGCTCTCTCTCACTCTCAGAATAGTGAGCATGGAATGTGGGAGAGAGGCTCCAAGAAGAAATACCCTCCACCTTTCCACTTACGTTCTCCCACAGTTTTTAAGTCCTTACACGGGTCCAGAAGAAACATAAGACTTATTCTATGCTTGACTGTGGGCCATTACTTAACATTAGAAATGCATGAGGAACTAAATTGGGTCTGCTGGAAGGAAAGCAAGCAAAAGCATTTATTTGTGAGCTGAAAATATGTTGAAAACATATTACAACATAGTAACCTAGAATTTCAGTGGTTTTGCTAAGCAAGAAAGAGGGAAAAAGGAAAGAAAATATGTTTCTCATTTCTTGATTTGTATCATCTGGAGTAACTGAGTACTTGTCCAATAGACTTCTTCAGGTCTCAGGCTCCAATAAAGTTGAATTTAAAAGAAATTGAACCTACTCAGTCTTCCTATATCTTTTAAAATTCAGGGCTATGGAAACTATATCTATAAAACAAAAGAGAGTCTTTAAACCAAGTCTGATCAGGAGAGAAGGGGAAGGAAGAAAGGCTACCTGACACAAGTCCTGTTTCTCCCCTTTTCTCTCTGGCCCCTCCCAGCCAGTACAGTTGAGTTGAAAGTGCTTCTCTGTTAAAGTCACTTGACTACCTTTAGTTTCTGTCCAGCCTTACTTGGTCTTAAAAGAGAACTAGTCTGAATTGGACATAAAACTGTAGGGAGTACTCAGATACTACACAGACCTACCTGAAATACACTGAGATTTGCCCCGACTCCTGCCTTCTTTACCTGGAATTATTACTCATTTTTGTATGAGGGAGTCTGAGCTAAAAAGAAAAAAATCCCTATAGTGGAGAGTAGACTATAGGAAGGATGTCATGAATAATACCTATACAGCCAGATATTTAAATGCACATATGTGTTTTATGGATAATAAATAAAATGAATTTAATTTTTCATCACATAATGTTGATGGAATATGACTGATGACTTGGATATAGAAAAGAAAGAGTAGATCATGATTTTTTTTAAAAAATCATGTGAAAGGAGATGAATGCAGGAAAGTACTGTGTTAAAAACTTATATACCAGCAAGGAATATTATTTATAAAATCAAAGAACATGATTTATAAAATTATATTTATATATATAATGTATATATCATAATATGAATCATATATAATTCTCATATATGTATGTGAGAAGAGCTTTTATATTCATTTTTACTATTTTTATTATAAAAACAATGCATGTTAACTACATATAAACTAGAAAATACATAAATATAATAGAAAGTCCTATATCCACAAAAGTATGCTAACACCATGATAGATGTATACATACTAGGCTGTAGACAAAGTAGTCTTTTAGTCTTATTCACCACTGTTAAATCAATGAATATTCTTTTTTTTTTAAGATTTTATTTATTTATTTGACAGACAGAGATCACAAGTAGGCAGAGAGGCAGGCAGAGAGAGAGGAAGGGAAGCAGGCTCCCTGCTGAGCAGAGAGCCCGATATGGGGCTCGATCCCAGGACCCTGGGATCATGACCTGAGCCGAAGGCAGAGGCTTAACCCACTGAGCCACCCAGGCGCCCCTCAATGAATATTCTTAAGAAGAATGGATTTGAGACATTTTTCCATACATATATACATATTAAATGGAATTATTCCATGCACACTATTTTGCATTTGACAGTATATTACAAATATATTCTCATGTCAATATATATTCATCTACAGAATTTTTTGCTATATTTTAGGATGGTTATTTATACCATAATTTACATAATGGATTTCTTTTCTGTCTCAGCCCACTAATAGGAGGCCTTCCTTCCCTTCTTTTTTTTTTAAAGATTTATTTATTTGTTTTAGAGACAATATGCATGCAGAGCACAAGAGTAGGGAGAGGGGCAGAAGGAGAGGGAGAGAAATCCTCAAGCAGAACCCCCAGTGACCACAGAGCCCTATGCAGACTCCATTCCAGGGCCCTGAGATCTTGACCTGAGCCAAAACCAAGAGTTGGATGCTTAATTAACTGAGCCAGTTAAGCCACTCCTCTTCCTGTCTTCCTCATCAGGCTTATTGCTCATTCCTTTGTCTCACCTTTTCCTTGAGCTCTTATGGAGGTGTTCTCAAACTTTTATGAGCATTATAGTTTCCTAAAGGACTTGTTAAAAATTCAGACTCCTGGGACGCCTGGGTGGCTCAGTTGGTTGGGCAGCTGCCTTCTGCTCAGGTCATGATCCCAGCGTCCTGGGATCGAGTCCCACATCGGGCTCCTTGCTCAGCAGGTAGCCTGCTTCTCCCTCTGCCTCTGCCTGCCACTCTGTCTGCCTGTGCGCTCTCTCTCTGACAAATAAATAAATAAAATCTTTAAAAAAAAAATTCAGACTCCTGAGCCCTGCCCCTAGAAATCTGTATTCACTTGACTGAAATGAGTCATGGGTACATTAAAAATGTGTCTGCAGCAGGGTGGAGAGACCCCCGTAGGAGAATCACGCCATTTTGGAGAACTACAGACTATTACAAGCATATATTCACTCTTTCTCAATATTTGGAATCCTCAACCCTCTGGAAGCCCTACTCTATTTTGAGAGGAATATATAAAGGTCTACTTCTGGGTCCCAGCAATCCAAAGTAAAGAGTTTGGTGCTTATGGATTCTTAGCCATAGGATGGGTCAATATATATAGTCCATCAGAAACACCCAGGCTTAACACATCTGCTGGTTCTGAAAACAACCAAGCATCTGAAACAAACCAATTATAGAAGCACCCCTTCCAAGGTCTTCTGATAAAATTTAAACCTCACTCCAATTCTACAGATGCTTTTGAGTGTGTGTGTGGGTGTGCGCGTGCACGTGCACGTGTTCAGTTATACTATACCTCTGATTAGCCCACAAAAAGTTCAAAAAAGTCAGAAAACATACTGGGAAGTTCTTATTTTGTTTGTCTCATTGAGCTGCCTTTCCTCCATCACTGCTTCTCACCCCTGCTTTTGGTGTGGTGCTGGGAAGGGACTGGCATAGGAAGAGAGATGGAGAAGTGTCACTTACAGAGTCTTTGAGTAAGCCTCTTTTCTATAGTCAAGATTGGAATCCTCTGGCTTTTTGAAAGCCAAATGACAGTAGACTGTCTTAACATTCTGTTGTCCTGTCTTAATTCACCTCTTTTGAGGCCAGGTAGGAACCGCAATGACAGTGGTAAATGAAGTCTGACACCTGAACAAGAATTGTGTTTGATCTGGAATCATGATAGAAGAAACAGGAATAATTACTTCTGCTCATAACTCTCAGCTTTTCTCCAGTGGCTGGCACAAATGTGATCATGTGAGATGACTTCTTAAAACACTTCTAGGACCTCCATTACATTTGACATAAAATTCAAAAACTTGAGCAGGGTTTTCAAGGCCCCTCATGATCTACCCAGTGTTTCTATGTCTCCAGACTCCCCTACTACCCTTCCCCTCTCCAGTCTCCAGGTAATTTATTAAAATCACCTCAAAAAATTAAGATACTTCCAACCTGAAAAAGTTCTTCTTCTTTCTTCTCCATGGCATACCTGGCATAGCACTTATAGCACTCAGCTATGATCACTTTTTTACTTGACTTTATACTCCCATGAGATTAGGATAAGGAGGAACACTCTGTTTTTCTCCCCACTGTACCCTCAGTGCCTAACATAGGGGCTTTAAATGAATTTTTTTCTTACATGAACATGTAAGTAGATGTTCAACAAGTATTTGTAAAATCAATAGGTGACTGAATGGATGGTTGGATGAATGAATGAATAAATGAACAAAGAAAGATTTTCTTATAGAGAGAAAACATGGGCACCTAATAATGACTATTTGAAAGACTATTATGTCAAGAGAGGGATATGAAATTAAAATGTATTTAATATGTATATGTACCACATCTTCTTTATCCATTCATCTGTTGAAGGGCATCTTGGCTCCTTCCACAGTTTGGTTATTGTGGACACTGCTGCTATGCAACTAATGAATGGTTGGACACTACATCAAACACTAATGATGTACTATATTTTCGCTAACTGAACTGAAAAAATAAAATACACACACACACACACACACACACACAAACACACAGTATTGAATGTCTACTGTATCAGCAACCATGCAGATGATTAAAGTATTTACTTCATTAAGCCTTACAAAATCCTTAGAGATATTTCTACCTGGGCTTTATAGAAGTAAGGCTCAAAAAATGAAGTAATTCCCCATGGTCATATAGGATGGAATAGACACCTATGATGGCCCTAGGGGTGTGATGAGGCCCAAAGGGTGAAAGACAGTGCAGAAGAGTTCAACTTAGAAAGCTATTCTTTGTATTAATAACCAGAGCTACCCAACAGTGGGATGTGCTGCCTCAAAAAGCAGACAGTAACACTGAGTGTGTTCAAGTTAAGGCAGGATGATCATTCATTAGGATGCAAAACAATGTCTGAATTAAAGGGAAGTCAGGGTAGATTCTGAGATGACCTCTGAGGCTTATCCCAACCCAGGTTCTTTGGCTCAAGGGTGGGCAGGGAAGCCATTGAATAAAAGCTTTTGTTGAAAGCTTAATAAATATGTGAATTTATTCTTATGGGCTGTAAAATCTAGTAGAGAACTAGCAACCTGCAGCCCATGTTTCAAAACGGAGCTGAAGTTGTCATGAGAGCATAGTTCCTCTTGAGGACCATTCTCTCTCATCTTTGAGCCAGTGATCCGCTTTCCATTTCCCTCCCTCTTGCAAGGACCAGTCCTCAGCATTAGCCCAAACTCCTCCTTATATCCTGATACACACTGGGATCCAAACGTTCAGAAAATTGCTTTTGAAAGTTATCTGAGCCTTATAAAGCATTTCCCAAAGTGTTTTAGGACCACTAGATATTCCATGAAAAACATCTTCTCTGGAGATAATGTTTAATCCATAATTACTTGAAGACACTGTGTGAATAATTCTTTTCTTTTTTTTTCATAAAACTCTGAAATGCAATTATTGTTCACTTCTTTCTCCCAAACTTGGACTGCAGAAAATAATATCAGTTGAACTTTGGATCCCCAATCTGATATGACCTTGGCTTCCTTTCAATAGCCAGAGATACTTTGTGCTTTGTGTTTTTCTTAGAGTCCTTATTTAATTAGGCTCCTAAACTTGTTATTTGTCTTCCTGTCATATTCTCCCTATGAGATCATGAGCTACTTGGATACCAAGATAAATCTTTGTTTTTTAATCCTTGCAGTACCTTTCTTTAACACTATTTAGCATGTGCTATTTGATTAAACTGCTCAAATTTTGGCTATATTATAATTTTTAATTTATATGAATCTGATTATATTTCATTAATAAATAAGAATTTCTTAGCTGTAGAGTAAATGATACCTTCTGAATTCACATCGATGTGATGTCCTCTCAGCTTGGAAAGATTAACAACTTGTTATATGCGGAAAGCATTACAACCAAGACTTGGAGATTTTTCTTTGTTGTCTGTCAATTTAAAGATTTGCACTTTTTTTCTCAGACACACCCACATACTTAATGATTGCTGTTTAGGTTTTTATTTTAGTTTTATTTTCTAAATTAACACATAACAAAGTCTACTCCTTTTCTATTTTGTGTGCAATTCCATAAATTTTTACACATGGATAGATTTATATCACCATCACTACCATCAGAATACAGAACAATTCCCTCATCCCAAAAAAACTCCCTCAAACTATCCATTAGTAGTCACGCCCTCTGCCCAGCCCTAATCACTAGCAGCCACTCGCTCCAGCACTACATACAGTTTTGTCTTTCGAAGAATACCAAATAAATGGCATCATACACTATGTAAGTTTTTAAGACTGGCTTCTTTCACTTAACATAAAACATTTTTAGATTCATCCAGATTGTTGTATCAATATTTGTTCCTTTTTATTGCTAAGTAGTATTCCTTTGGATGGATATATCCTAGTTTGCCCATTCATTCCCTAAAGGACATTTAGGTTGTTTCCATTTTGGATGATTATGAACAGAGCTGCTATGAACATCTAAGTACAGGTTTCTGTGTGAACATAAGTTGTCATTTCTCTAGGGTAAATACCCAGGATTGGGATTGGTGGGTCATATGGAAAGTGTATGTTTGTCTTCATAAGACAATGTCGAACTGGCTGTACCATTTGGCTTTCCCACCAGCAATGCATGAGAGTTCTGGCTACTTTGCATCTTCACCACCACTTACTAACATTTTTTTTTATTTTAATCATTCTCATAGACATGTAGCTATATCTCATTGTTTTTAGGTTTTTATAATGTTTATAAATGGGGTAATTCTATTAAAGGTAGGGGGCGAGCAGAATACATGGCCCCATAGCTGGTTTTATTATCTTATTTCCCAATATCCCAAGTGTATAATGTAGTATCTCCCTTGTAAAATATTATACGGTTGAGCTTAGAACTGAATTACCATTTTCTAAAAATATATTCGAAGTTTAACTGGTGGTGTATAGTAATAGAGCTACTGGATAACCCCACTAAACCTAAGCAGAAATCATGACTGGACGTAACAGAAAATGCAGTAGCCCCAGAAGAGGGAAAAGACAAAGTGGCACAGAGTGTAGAAGAGATTATCAACTTCCATGCCATAATCTCAGGGTTGGGTTCTTTTTCCCAGGCCCCTCACACCCTACACTGCAGCCATACCTAGCCAAATTCATCCCCACATGAGGGCTTTAGTGCATTCTGTCCCCTCTGCCTGAAGTGCTCTTCCCCCATATCTTAGTAACACTGGTTCCTTCTTATCATTCAGATTTCCATTTAAATATCATCTCATCAATGATATCAATGACACCCATCTCAGTGCAGGCCCACAGGTCACTCTATATTTGCATCATGGTGTTTATCATTGCCTTACTTTATCTTGTTTATTTATGATCTGTCTCTCCTCATCAACTCAATAGTTCCAGTGTCCAAAACAATGCTTCATACACAGTAAACACTCAGTAAAGTTGTGTTGAATAAGTGCATGACTGAATGGATGAACATGCTTGTAGGAAACTTTCTTCCTACAGAGACTGTGGGGGGATGTGTTACTCATGGTACTTTAAACCTAAGCCCTGACTGTAACTTAGTCTTCACATCTTTGAGGCACTGATGGGAAGGGGTGAACAAACTAGAACCACCATTTCAAGATCATAAGCTCTTTTCTGCCCTATGAAGTGGAGACTCAAACAAATCTTTGGTACAGACCATAAGATTGTTTGAGTAGGTCTTTCATATCTAGAACAAAGACCCTAATCATAAATACACACGTCTGAGATGATGTCACACCAGAAAAGCAAACCGCTCTTCTGAGAATGTAAAAGGTTGTCTGTAGGGTGAGCAGATCATGTTTCCTTTGAAGAAACGTTTCTTTTCTAAGAACGAACTTGGATGATTCTGGGTCTGCATACTCACTCTGGTTCCCATGGAACGGTGTTTTGTATGAAGAGAGGCATGCAGAAAATCTGTGGCTGGGACCTTGGAAATGAAGAATGTGTAGACCTACTTCATTTCATTTTAAAGTAAGGTGGGCTGGGCCTGGTGGCACACCATCAGAACTCTATCATTACAACCCAGCTTACGTGTTACTAAAGCCTGAACAGCCCAAACTCTGAGAAAGGTTTAAATTAATTAAGTAAACCAACAAGCAATCTGCCTGCCCTTTAATTTTGGAATTCAGAAAGGAAACACGAGTACTTGCACACAAATCACCCTTATCCACATATGTATACCTCTGTATGTGTGTTGTCTATAACAATACTGGCCTATTACGTCCTGCTGTGATTATCTGTAATCAACCCCATGAAGAGGGGTGACCTCCTTTAGAAATATGACAATCTAAGAAATGAAAAGAGCCCTGGGAAGTAGCATCTTGGAATGAATAATCTCCCACTGTTTGGGACTTTACTGCCTGGAAACTGGACCCTGAAAAACCAACATGTTTTCAGAATACTCTTTATCAACAGTTTTTCTTTATAATAAAATGATGGTACTATGACAATAGCATCCTAGTTTTGAAAATAAATCCTTCATCTTCAGAGAATAACTCAGCCCAGCCACTCAGGCATATGATAAATATTTGTTGAATACCCACTACATGCCACCTTATAGGCACTGAGAAAATAGTGATGAGCAAAACAGACATCATCCCTAACTTGTGTCGCTCACAATATAGTAAGGAAACGGACATTAGTCAAATACAAAAATCCAATTTCAAGTCATGAAAAAAGCAAGGAGGCCCTAGAAGCATTTATCAGAGAGGCATAATCTAGGGTAGGGAGCAAAGGAGGTTCTCCTACAGAGAGTAATTATCACTAAACAGCATTATTACCAAGAAGTAATTATTCCCAAGCTGAGATCTCAACATTGAATAGGACAAAACTAGGCAAAGAGGAGAGGAGGAATATCCCAGGTACAGGGAGCATGTCCAAAAGCCCAGGAGGAGGAGAGAACATGGCACATTCAAGGAGGCCAACAAAGCAACAAAGAGATCTAGGAGGCAGCTCATGCAGAGTTTATGGGCCATAGCAGTGATCTTTGCCTTTATTGTGATAGCATAAGAAACTTTGAAGAACTTTGGAAACATCTCCCTGATGCAGGTTAGAACTCCCACTGGAAAAGCCAAGAGATGATTCAGAAGCACTTAGCAGGTGTGCCAGTCATTGAGATGGTTGCTCAGCTCAAATTGACTTTTCTATACTATGCAGTGTGGTGCTGAGCCTGGGAGCCTGAAAACATTTCTACATTCAACAACTGGATCCGTCCGGTTCTGTCAATAGAAGACATTGAAGGACACTGCAAGGCCGAAGCAAGAAGGGTCTTGTTTTTTCCTGTAGGCTCCACATTCATGTGAACAACCTCAATGTCTCCCGTTAACATCAGCTGGATCCACTTTGCAACTTTCTTCCAAGACTTGCAGAGTCAGCGTCATTGCTCCCATCCCGACTCTCCAGAGCAAACAGTGCTAACCAATTAGAGACCCCTCATCAGAGGTCAGGGTCCCAGACAAATTAGGGTCCTTCTGTGAGATCCTAGGCTTTAGTAATCCTAACCTCTTCATCAGCCTCTTCGGGGAGGTTGCAGTTCCCATCTCCCTGATACATTAGAGTTCTCTTTTCCTTCTCAGCTACCTACTTCACATCACTAGGCCGGGTGAACTCTTTATGTTAAATTCTTTGTGCTCAAATAGTGTGGTTTCTGTTCCCTGATCAGACCCTGGCAGATACAGGTGGCTACTGGAAGACCAAAGCAGACAGTTAGGGGTAGAGGTAACAGAAAAAATAGAGAACTATAGTTTTTTTCCTGAAGTTTCTATTCCAACTTGATTACTCCATAATTGATTTGTCCTTGAAGAGTAAGAGGAAAGGGTCTGTCTTCTTTTTAATTTGTGGAAACTAATCTATAAAAGAGACCTAATAAATATTAACTGAATAAATTTAAATG